>KK118947.1:487748-546097 GCA_000611955.2 Stegodyphus mimosarum
GCACAATTCTGTAACTTATTGAAACAACTGCAAAAAGGTTCCCCTGAAACCTTAGCTGAATATGTATTTAGAAGGGAAGCTTTTTCAAAATCCACGAGCGTTCTGTTATGGCATTCAGTATTCCTCAGCATTATGTTGGTAGTTTTGAGCAATGTTTTCAGGAGTTATGGTTTCTTCCCGTTCCGTGTTTCCATTCACAAAGGAAACGATAATAGTTTTTGTAACAAAATTTAGAATGCATAAGAATAACATACTTTTAAATCAGTACAAATAATCTATTTGTGCCCTTCTCATAGGCTGTGGTTTCTACTATTCATGAGATTCTTTTATACCTGAATTAATGATACTCGTAGAAACTGTTTCCCTTTTTTAAGGCCTGCAATTAATTGGGGAATAAAAGGAGAGTACAAAAACCGGAACTGAAGCATGGAGATACATAATAAGTAAAAATAAGAATACTTGTTGTTAATTTGAGTATACTTATTTTCATATGTAAGGCAAATTTCAGCATACTCTCCCATAAATACCACAAACACGTGACATAATTCCAACACCGTAGGCAATAAAAGGTAATCATTACGTATTTGGGATCAGAGTACACAAATGCAAAGAAAACATGTTTTACTGATTCCAAGAATTCTTAGAAAATGTCGAGTTGGATACAGAGTTTGAAAAATTTGAGTAATGTATTATATAATACAAAAGATAAAAATAATATTAGTTAATGTAAAATGTTAGATAAAAATAAATAAGAATAAAACTTTCTGTAGATAAGAAGAATAAGGAAGATATAAAATATTTTTTTAAGTATTCATTTTTTTTGCTTCGGAGTATTTGTAAATAAATTTAAAATTTTATATAAGCAGACTGCAAAATTTAAGTAACAAAATATTTGCTAAAAATTCTCGGCTTATGCACCGAAATATACGGCAGTTTCTTAATTCTTTCTTAAACTGGTAACATTTACTGTCTCTAAAGGAGATTTCGGACATTATTTTTCCATTCTAACGTACTATATATTGTGCACTGGTACTTATTCCTGTCCTAACTTACTAGGACTCAGAGTTATGTTATTTCTATTTTCGTTGAAGTGTACTGGAATGAAGCTTCTCGAGATACTTCGGAATGGCGTCTAGAAGTTCGTATTGTTACGAAATGCCCAGCCACGGTAAGATAACTTCCTCGCAAGGCGGGTTTAGGGTTGCCATAAAATGGCAAGGAGAGACAGGGTTGCTAGATTTGGCGCGAAATCTCCCATTTGAAGACAAAATTGGCGATATGCCATAGACGAATGGAGAAGTTCTAGAACAAATTCTTACCGGTTTGGCCCAGAATGTTCTCGAAGGTAGGCCGAAAGCTATATAAACTCTGCTCGTACGCAGAGTAGGGTATGCGTCTCGCAGTCTATCGAGTTGATCCCAGTCTAGTGTCGAGTTGGACGTCGACTGTATCGCGAATTGGTGCATCGAGAATGTGCATCGTTGAGGCTATCGAGTATATCGTCAAGTGCATCGTGAGCTGTAGCATGGAGCGTCTGGAGAGTGCGTTGATTTCCGAGAATGACCGACCCGAGTTGGAAGCTATACTCTAGTACTTTGCCGTGAAGCTGTCGTCACCGTTATAGCCTGATAGCCTGAAGGCTGTGTTGCTGATTGTTTCAGAGTGTTTGTCGTAGTTTTTCGACAACTGTAAACGTGTTTTTGGAGTTGTCCTGAGTAATACTGGCAAGTAAATTGTGTACTGATACTTCATCAAGTGTTCTCGTCAATCATTTGAAATTCACGAACTCGTGCAGAACGCAACAGTATATTCTTTTTCAAAAGTTAGATGAAAGCAATGCGAGAAACTATTTAAGTCTCTTATTATAGAAGAAATTGCCAATCTTGCAAAAAAATTACATTTAGAAAATGACAGGGATAACCTCAGTCAGATGTTAGACTATGCCAAAGAGCTAACAAATAACTAGATTACAAAAGTACATCTTGAAGTTGGTTCCGAAGAAGCCTACATCTCAGACCCAGACCCATCAGAAAAGCATACAACATTTACAAGTTTGAAAGATCTCGGTCGAGATGAGAAAAGAATTGAGAAATTTTGGAAAACATCAGCTGGACCAACGAGGAACGCGTTTTGACGACAAGGCAAGTAATTAAATAATAATTAGGCTGATTTGAAGTAATTTCACATGATAACAGTAACTTAAGGCGAATCTGTTTAAAATTTGTGTAGACAAAATAACTTTGTTTCATGTAGCAAATTTAGTTTAATATTATTTTGTTCTGATACGTATAAAAACGGCATTCTTTATTAACATGTACAGAGGTTGTTTCGCATATTTTTTAGACAATTTTAATTGTATTTACAGAAATATTTTACCTAAATTTTTTGTGTTCTAAATATTCCATTTGATAACCTTTTATCTTCGCTATCTTTCTGTACCGTAATTTCCAAGACAATAAAGACGTTTTTAGTATTAAAAGATGTATTTTATCCCATTCCTCTTGAACAGCTTTCCAGAGTCCAAGGTCCAACAATCTAAGAGTGTTGGTCGACATTTGGACAATTCACTTTTTAAAAGCCCAAAAGCGCCAACATCCGTGGATGATACATCAGGAGATTTAGTAGGGATATTAGTAACTGCTATGAGCTTGATAGCCGTTTCTCTTTCCATTTTTTCAGGAAATTAACAGTAGATTTTGATGTGCGGCTGCTTGCTTTGTCTTGATGCAGTTCTGTTGATTGATGGCATTGTGGATAAACAAAAGAAATTTCATACTTGAAAATGGGCACAAAATATATTCCCGATAATATGTAGAGTTGACCTTAACAGTTTTCTGCACTCTCTTTACTTTTTAGTTTTCGTTATACTAAAAATCAGCCACAATCATAAATCCCTTTGAAAAACTTTCTTTAGATTCTTTGAACCATATTTTAAACTTGTTTCCTTCTCTTTGATGATAATAAATGAATATCTTTTTAATGCAGTAATTTAAATATGCCCAAGACTCAATCTATTGTGACAACAATTTTCCATTTTTGTCTGGATTATTGTTTCCCATAGAGAATTCTGCAGCACTTTCTCCTTCGGGCGATATGTCGGGGAGAAAGACAATGCACATTAGGTTCTTTTCGGCTTTATAAAAGATTCAAATCAGCATTAATCACTTTGTTTACAGTTTACATTGAGCATTTTAATGTTTGTGCAACTGTTCTTTGACTTTTCGTATTTTCTTTTACCATTAAATTTCTTAAATTTGTAACATTCGAAGCATTCCGTTTTTTAATTAGATATCTATTTTAAACAATTTTTCTCCCTGACACCAAATTTTGACGTTTTTTAAATTTCTTTTTGATAATATTATCAATCGTTGCTTTACATACCGAGAAACCATGGCTTTCATAGCATTTTTTAATAACTAGATTCGAATAATTTTATTCGGAAAGAGCACAAACATAGCTTTTGGTCCAATGCTTCTTTAAAGGGGGCATTTTGCATAAAAACAAAATTGTGAAGTAGCAGACGGTAATTTACACTTTCAGAAATATATTTGTAATTAAAGAAATTTTTTTCAAGCAAGCGAATTTTTTTTATATCGAAGCAAAATCCTCTGAAAAATAGGCGAACAGCTTCCGTATCTTTACATTTGCTGTATAAAGTCATTAGACGTTTTGGATGGTAGGAAACTGAAGAAATCCGCAATATCCTCGTCAGCATTCGAACACAGAACCTCCCGAATATTCATCGAATGTGCTTCCAGTTACACCACGAAGGCTTGCAGAGAAGGAGGGAGAAAATACCTTATAAGTGATTTTTAGCTCTTGCTCTAATTAATATGTGTTTATATATAAAGTTACGCCCCGCATTACGCTTTTTTTATTCGTTCCACTTGTTGCTTAATGCCGAAAGTATTACCGTATTTCGTTCTTGTGAAATTCACTAATGTTAAACTCTGTGCTTATATAACTAGAACATAGGCATTATAAGAGTAACTATTACTATCTGATTAATAATAATTCAGTCGGATAGTAATATTTTATTGATACATTTCAGGCTGTAAAAAAAAAAAGAACGGAACCATTTAAACTGACAAGAGAAAATAGATACAGTGTTTCACAAAAGTAATGGGACACTTGTGCTTTACAAAAGGAAACTGTGGTAAAATAAATTAAAAAAACATGCAAAAATTTTTTGTGGGTCTGTTTCATACTTATATTTTGTAACAATTATTACATAACATACATTTTCTCAAAATATTAAAATATTAATTTAATAAAAATACAATTGTTTAGAACGGAGCAAAAATGGCTCACATAAGTGATGGGACACTTACTTTTCCACGAAATATTTATCCAAAAATTTTACTTTTTAAAAGGTTTTAATATTTTATTGGATTTCCTTTTACTTTTAAAACATGATTTAATCTTCTTGGGATGGATTCGAATAATGTTTTTGTGATTTCTGGAGTGATTTTACCCCATTCTTCTTGAAGCACCGATTTTAATTGTTGTTTTGAAGAAATGGTGTGTTTGCGAATTCTTGATTCCAGTTCTTGCCAAATATTCTGTATGGGATTTAAGTCTGGAGATTGTGGTGGTGTTTTTATTATTTCAGGGCAGTTATACAGCAGCCAGAGTCTAACGTTCAAAGCAGTGTGTTTGGGGTCATTGTCCTGGTGGAATTTAAAATCGTTATGAAGGTTCAATTTTCGTGCTGAAGATTTCAGATTTTGATTTAATATGCCAATATACTTGTACTGATCCATTATACTGTCAATAAAAACAAGATTACCAACTCCAGCGGACGACATACACCCCCATACCATAACTCCTCCTCCACCATGTTTTACTACTGGCACCAAGTTCTGTTTGCGAAATTTTTCCCTAGGTTTTCTCCACACCAAGACTCTACCGTCAGAACCAAATATATTAAATTTACTTTCATCAGCAAATATAACTTCATTCCAGTAATCAGAATTCTTATTTATGTTGGATTTTGCGAAAGCCAGTCTGAGGTTTCTAACATTCTGTTTTAACTAAAGTCATGTTAACAAACGATTCTGTTTATCATCATCTCCTGGAGTCATATTACGTCTATCACTAAATAAATCTACTTATACTCTTTAGATTAAAAGTTTTGCTTAAAGACTTATATCCAAGGAATATTAAACTCTGGCAATGTTATTAAAAGAACGCTATTTCTCATTAATCATGTTTTGCTTTTCATTTGCGTGATGAGTTATTTTCATGTAATAATTCTGCGCTTTTTTGCTTTATGCTCTAAGAAGGTGCTTAATTATGTTGGATAATCGAACGATTACTTAAAAAAGGTGCGTGTCAAACAGTTTAGCTTTATTTTGATATTGTTGACGACAGTTTCTTTGAGACAGGATGCGACAATATCTTGTTTGAATATTTAATAATAGGTTGTTTCTAATCTGTTACACATTCAGCTACTTACAGTATGCTAGATTTTATCTATGTGCGTGCTTCTTACGAGAGAAAGATTAACCGAATTGGCGGTGTAATATGTTTTATTGCCGTCAGTTATTAATTTATGGATCCATCAGGATGTAATTTCTCTGCTAATTGGTCTAAATGTGCTCTTTTATATTCCTGGCAACGCACCTTTAATGGCAAAGTTTGCAGAAGAAATTTTCATCTCATAAATTTTCGCAAATGAAATTACAGTTGTTGAAAAAGGAATTTTTGTACGTGAGGATAAAGGAAAAGTTATTAGGAGTGCTTTAGTTAAATAGTTATCATTTTTTCATAAGCCGAGCAAAGCAAGGTCTGGTGCTTTCCTGCTTTCGTGTTACCATTTTAATACGGTTTTCAACCCATAAGATGAAATACAGTAAACCTTCCTAAAAAGACCATCCTTTTTTGATGCTGCAGACGTGAAAAATGTATAAGGTATTTTCTCCCTCCTTTCTGCATGCCTTTGTGGTGTAAAGGTAGCACACTCGGCGGGTATTCGAGAGGTCAAGGCTAAAATCTTGGCAAGGGCATTGCTCATTTTTCATGTTTTCTACTTCAAAAAGCCTAACTGCTCTACAAATCTGCAATTCCGTGAGAGAGATTTGAATTCCGGATATCCCTAATACGCGTCGGGTGTGCTTCCAGTTACACCACGAAGGCATGCAGCAAGGAGGGAGAAAATACCTTACACGTGATTCCAGACAAATTTGTAATAGAGATTGCAGAATAATCAGGTACTTATTTCGAAGCAGGAGACATGAAAAATTTGGAATGCCATCTCCGGGATTCGAACTCTAAACCTTCCGATTGCTAGCCTCAAGTGCTTTCCGGTTCCATCACGTATGTACTCAGCAAGGAGGGAGAAAAACCTTATATTGATCTCCTTATATAGGTGTTGTTCAACAGCGATGTTTATCTTGGAAAATAAGTAAGCATTGCTCTTGCGCATCTCACCTTTAGAGATGATTTAGTGGACAAGGGTTGACTGCCATTAGAAGTTTCACTTTATAATGAGTGTGCCCAGCTAATTGTACATATTATTTAAGGAAGATTTTTTCCGCTTTCTCCCTACCCCTCTTAAGAGAATAAACAATTCATAAATTTTGTGAAGAAGTGGCGTTCAAACTATGATCAATAGAAATTTTCATTGGGTTTATTAATGTATTACACACACATACACACCAGAAAAAATATTGCCAGAAACATCTTTTGTAATTAGAATAATATGAAAATTTTTATTTGAATGTAATGTTACAAATTATTTCAATGGAATGCATCTTAAACTATATGACGTAACATATGCTATTGATAAAACGCAGATATAGATTTTAAGATGTAGTCGCGATTTCAAGTCACTTTGTTTATTAAGCACCTACAGCTGTAATTTGAAAGGCAAATTAAAGATCTTTTAAGTCGAATGGGAATGTATTGGATTTAGCCGTTTGAGGTGCCGCATGTTCGTTAAACTGATTTTAGTATCCCGTAACGGTAACAGCTCCTTCTTGGATGAAAAGTGTTTTGGTAGCGGAACATAACTTAACCTCCCAAAAGTTTGGATAATTCGCTGTTAGAGATCTCTGGCATCAGTCAAAGTTTTGATTCCTGCTATATGATTTTCTAATACTTTTTTTAACATTTGCAGTTGTCCCAATATTTCAAATATTCATAAATTAAATTAACATAACATATAATGAACCCACTCTAGGACAAGCACTCACGGCTCTAATAAGTTAATTTAGAGAAGAGATGATAGTCAACAGGTACAGCGCTTAGATTGTGCTGGAGTCCACTGGAGCCCGACTCCTGTACTTCTCAGTTTTCAAGATAAATCATAATCTTAGCCGCAGCTCACAGGAGCCTTAAATAAAAGGGCTCCGGCAGTTATGTAAGTTTTATGTAAGTGAACCACAATTTTAGCAAACAAATTTTGTCTTAACAACAAACATGCCTTAAAAATTAATTCTAACTTCCGAATGCAGGCCTATCTTTCCCTCACGTTCAAGCCTTGTACTGAGGTTTGAGACTTTTAAGAAAAGAAAAGCCCCTTCCAATCATATGTCAAAGGCTTATTCTCTAGGATGTGCAATAAATGTATGAGAGCGGGAAAATTTTGTGTTCCTCAAAGTACTAAAAGTGATAACCTGGTCGTGCACGTTACGTTCTACAATAGTGACTTCCTGTTGCAGAGCGCTTGTACACTTTCTGAATTATGTAACCAAACGGGAGGCATCACTGTTGCCACTTATACAGAGAAGTCTTACATTTATTCTCACATTGTTACCGAATCGTAGTCAGGGAAAACTTTTTACTTGGCGTTTAGAATTATATTGACAAGGCATCGCGATCAGAAAGTCTTGAACTTTTCTCTCTTTATTTTCAAAGCTACACATTTCCGCTAAAACTTCCATATACTCATACTGTTTTTATAATTCTCACTGTTCTCCTTAGTGGAGCTTTAATCGTTTTATTTTTTTCCCTTAATGTGCTGAAAAAAAAAAGAGTGGTACCTGTCATCCCTTGAAATAATACGTTATACGTATAATCAGAGCTTAAACTCAGATGAAGATCAGATGAGCTTAGTTTCTAAGTGGAATTGTAGTTCCAGCCGATGGCCCAGATAAGACAAGGTCAGATATTTTTTCTTTTCTATTTAATTACATAAATTAATTTAATAATTCATTAGATTTCTCTTTAAATTTTTCATAATTTAAATTTAATTTTTTAATTTAAATTCTTAACTATTTTATTTATTTTTTTTTCACTCCTCACAGTCTTCCATAGGGCTCCGGCACTTCTAATTTTAGAAATTAAGCCTTAAACAGGTATGCTTACTTATGTTCCCAGAAATGCATGTCGCTTTTAGAGGTGGTCATCTATTTAAAGTGGTGTCATATCGTATTAAAATTTCATGATAAATTTTAAATATTTATACTTTATTTTACAAATGAGCACTTTGGTATATTTTTATGAACTCAGAAGCATGAAGACTGTTCGAAGAAGGTCGATCATAAACTGAAACCTTCTGACGACTTCTGTAAGACGACTACATCTGAAAATGGTCATTATTTCTGAGACATATTTCCGTTTTAGAGAAGTGCTATTCTCTAAACAACTGTCTCTACTGAAGACCCAAACCAGTTGTACCTGTGGATGGTGCTCTTAGAAAGAATTTATTAAAAGATTATTTCAAGTTTGAATACGTCGATAGTTATTTTAGCTTGTGATGAACTGAATGCTTCCTTATTTGACAGGAGATGAAGGTGATTATTTTTTGACTTAAAACGAATGAAAGATTGATACACGACGATCTTTAGCAGGACAAGGAAGAAAATGCATGAAAACGTAGGTTAGACATTGAACAAAATAAACAGAAATATGAAAAAGTTCTTTATTTAAAATAGCATTGCAAATGATTCTTGAATTATTGTATTTTTAAGTTACCGATCGGGCTATCATAACATTCGCTGTATACATAGTACACTTTTCCTCTCGAAGCTACAACACTGATAGACAAGCACCTCAGAAAGGGATCTGCGTATCTGAGAACGTAAGTAAACCTTGCTATTGAACCTCTAACCTCTTTGAAAGGATTAATTCTTCTGAAGACTAAAATCGCCTAGAACAGTGGATGGTTGTCAGAATGAGTTCACTCCCCATTTATGCAAGATTTCTAGATTACCTGAAAAATAGTTCAAGGAAGAAAGAGAAAGAGATTTAGAAAAAAATACAGGTAGAACTAATTTATTTTATTCAGCAGACCATACTTAAATCGAAGTAATAAGCTAAAGCGTTTTTTTCGCTCTCTGGGGAGGGGGTACTAAAAATAATACGAAGTCTACAAAACCCCAGTGAAATTACGGCATTCTCACATTATCAGTAAAACGTTAATTCATAACGGAATTAGATGCGACATTGTGATTGCCTTTTTTTAACAGAAGTCTTTCATCATATTTCATGAATTCAGAACACACTAAACGCACTAGCAAACTTGTCATTGAAATGCAAAGCGATGAAATCAAAAACATAAAAAAAAAATTTGTAGAGACTCATGAAAGTTGTATTCACTCAAAATAAAAATTATAACGGCACACGAACATTCCCTGTTTACGAAATTTCATTTTGAAACCATGTACATTTACATGTAAAAATAAAATAAGAAAAAAATCTGAAAGCAGATTTTATATTACGCTCAAAGGGGCGTTTTTTTAACGCTTTGTGTGTTACCTTTATTCATTAATTATCATTTCCTTCGCAATTAAACCACAAAATTCAATTCAACAGCAATATCGCAAAATAATTTAAAAACAGCATATCTTTAAAATTTCCGATACACAGTCTCGCGCGCTGGAGATAAAAATGTCCTTTCTTCGTACAGTTTGGCCATTGCTCGCTCTGAAATCTTGAGTTTCTTAATCAAAAACTCATAAATGTTTTACAAAATATGAAATAGATAATAAAGCAAATTTGGGCTTCCAGATGCCCATATTCGGATGAAGACGTACGTTATTCAAAATTTAATGGCTCTAGATACCGCTGTTTTTATTACAATGCAAGAAACACACACACATATATATATATATATATGCAGATTCTTCTTAGTTTATTTCTTTAAATATAATTCAGGGTGATAATATTTGGGAGGGCAAAAATTAAAAAAGTGATATAGACTTTTCAGACCTAAAGTTTTCAACGAAAAAGGCCAAATCGAAATTAATAGCCCTTCAGGGCTAACGCCCTTTGGGCTAATAAAGCTCTTAGATGAACATCTTATATACACGGGTTTTAAACTCTACCTCATGTACCAAAGAGGATATATGTGCAGGGATATTCAATCAGTAGGTCTAATATTCATATTAAAATGTTATGTTCCTGCACTTTTTTCTAATAAATACCTTCTGGTTTAAAAAGCAAATAAAGAAAAATATAATTCATTTTATATTGCGGATTGCTAATTTAGTATAAATTAATGTAATTCCTTATGCGGGCCTTGGCACTTTTTTGTTTACAACAGAGGTTTCGTTTGCTCTACAGTGTGACAGTCTTTACAGTGTTTAGTCTTTAATGTGTAAGAAAAAAAAGTACACTCTAAATCAAGGATGTCAAACTCATAGGTACACTTGGGCCAAACAAACAAGGTTTAACTTTAGGCGGGCCGCAAAAAAAATCAATATTCATAGAAACGTAGATTTATTTCAAATAATGCAATAATAAATATATATACATATATATATATATATTTATATAGAAAAGAACAAGAAAAATTTAATGTTTACGTCCTGATACTTGACATCTCTTCTCTGCTATTATCTTTCATATTTCGGGAGAAATTTTGTTTGCAGTGATAACTTTCAACGCTGACCCAAGGTGAGCATCATTAATACGGTTTCTAATAGGAGACTTATTACCTTTCATGACTGAAAATAACTGCTCGCACTGATAAGTGCTACCAAACATGGAAATAATTTCATATGCGAATTTTTGAGTATTTTCAAACCTGGCTGGTAAATATTTGTAAAATTCAGGCACGCCCAATTCAATGAATTTTGCTTTCAAGTTTGAGTTGCATTGAATCTCGATCACCTCTATTTACATATGGCTGGGTACTGAGTCAATACTTATTGAGAAAATCGAAGAAAACAAAAAACATTTGTCTTCGAGATTTGTCTAAAATCATTAAACCTCGTTTCAAATTCAGTTGTTAAGTTTGCAATTTTTTCTGCGTATTTTTGATACGAATAAGTATCATCTAAACTTGATTTGTTCATGCTGCACGTCGGGAAGTACGTGAAATCTTCATTTTTAAGTTGTTTTTCCCAAAGAACTAGTTGACATTTGAAAGCTTTAATTATGTCAAACATGTTCGTAATGATATGATCTTTTCCTTGTAACGATAAATTTAAATCGGTTAAGTGTTTGGTTATATCAACCAAGAAAGATAAATCTTGTATCCATATTGGATCGTAAAACAAACTTACGTCTTGATTTTTCGTTTTTAAAAACTGACATATTTCTTCTTTCAAATCCCAGAATTGTTTGAGAATCTTGGAGCAAGATAACCAACGTACCTCGGTATAGTAGGACAAACCCGAATATTCACTATCTAACTCACTTAAGAAAGCAGTGAATTGACGCTGATTTAAACCTCGAGATCTTATAAAATTTATAACTTTTTTATATATGACAAAACATTCTCCATATTTATTACTTTCGTGCATAGAACTTCTTGATGTATAATACAATGCATATGATGAATGTTTGAACCGTGAATTTCACTAAGTTTTTTTCTTAGTAATGCTACGAAGCCCTTGTTTTTCCCGGTCATTGATGGAGCGCCATCTGTAGCTACAGAATTTAATTTTGCCAAAGGTAGATTGTATTTCTGCAGAAGTCCAAAAACACAAGTAAATATATCTTCTCCTGTGGTAGTACCAGGCATCGGTATTAGTTCCAGTAATTCCTCAAAAATGTTAAAATTCTTGTCACAAGAACGAAGAAACACTGCTAATTGAGCTTTGCCACTAATGTCCGTGCTCTCGTCACAGGCAATGGAGAAACTTTCGAAACTAGATGATTTTGCTTTGATCTGATCACTTAAATTCGCGGCTAAATCAGTAACTCTTTCCGCAACTGTATTTCGAGACAATGAAATTGATTGAAAAGCCTTCACATTTCCAGGACAAACAATTTCTCCAGCTTTCATTAGGCATTCCTTGATGAAATCACCGTCAGTAAAAGGCTTCGAATGTTTAGCTATCAACTCGGACAAGACGTAGCTTGCATGTACCGCCGCTTCACTTTCTTGCAATACTTTACTAAACATGGACTGTTGCTTTTTCACTCCTAACTTGAGCTCTTTCAACTTTTCTTCTCTCATTAATCCTTCGTAATTGTTATATTTCGATTTGTGTTGTTCGTAATGACGTTTAATATTATATAACTTTGGTACATTAATAGTATTATTACATATCAAGCAGATTATTTTATCTTTTATTTCACAGCAAAAATATTCTAATTCCCATTTTACTTGGAATATTCTATGTTCGTCAGCGATTTTTCGTTTAATTTTACTACCACTTGGTTTTGATATAGACATACTGAATACAAAGGGCTGGAATAAACACGGTTAACGTTAAAAAGTTAACAAAAATTTATTCTTTCCACAAGAGATAAATCAAAATGCTGAAATATTTCTTCAAAAATATTCTAACAATATCACAAAATGTCAAACGTTTAGCAAAAATCAATTCAAAACAGAGAAACTAATTCTATCTCACAGCGAAATCGCTACAAATCAATCACAGCATTAAGTAAACAAACAGTTCGCTAGAACTACAGCTACTACTGAGATGAGTTGTTTGTTCTCGGCTTTTATAAGCTTTATAATTAATTTCTCGAATATACTGGAAACATCTATAAATATCTGGATTTTTGTGGATGGCAACAGCAATTACGAGATATTTATTTATTAGGTATTAAATGCACGCGCTGTTCTATTTTTAACCTTCCAACGCAGCTGTCTTTTCAAAAATCGTCTGCGTTGCTAAGGCAACATGAAGCAAATCTAATTACAATTCTAAATAAAAAAAACTAACTAAATAAATAACTATGAAATCCGTAACAATATGAATTAAGTAATAATTAATAATAAAGCAAAGTGCATGCACATGCATGCACCAATATATCGTACAAAACTATGATTGGAAAACTGAGACCATGAGTTCGGCCACATTCGGCTATCGGGGGATGCGTACAAGTTCTGAGTGCACGTGTCCCCCAAAAGCCGAAGGTAGCTGAACGCAAGCTACTCACACGCATTTGTAATTTAAGTAGTGTGTGTGTCAGCTCGCTGTGAGTAATCTAACAACACTGAATAAATTATCGTTAATTACTTAGCAGTAAACATTTCATTTTTTTCTTCGTCGATATGTTATTTTATTATTATATATTATTATTTGCCGATATATTGGCCGGGCCGCAAAAATATTTGTTGTGGGCTGCATGCGGCCCGCGGGCCGCGAGTTTGACATCCTTGCTCAAATACAGAACCAAATTTATCGAAATTCGGTGTCCGCCGATAACATCGCGAACGAAAACGTCGCGGAGAAAACAACGCAAGGCAAAACGTGGTACGAAAAACATCGTGAGAGAAAATAAAGCAAAGCGAAAACATCGCAGTTCTAAAACATCGTGGTACAAAACATCGTCGTCGGAAATAAAGCGGTTTAAAAACTTCGCAGTTTAAAAATATCGCCACTGAAAATATCGTGATAAAAAATAAAGTACCTACAAATCATCGCAAGACGATTACGTCGCAGACATGCGTTTTTCTGGCTTTAATAATTGTAAAATTTTATTGTTTTTTAATAATTGTAAAAGCTCGTATAATGATTTGTGAGCGCAAGATAGTTTTCACTTTCATATTTTTTATTTACTAAAAAATATTTGCTGAAAATGTAAAGGGGAAACTTAAGCATAGAAAATTAACGCAACTTATAGCACTTAATTTTAAACTGACATAGTTAACTAACAAAGATAATTAACAAATTATTTTTTTATAAAGTTTTATTGGTAATTTTTCATGAAAAGTATAATTTAAAAAAGACTAGAAATAGAAAGATAAGTAACTGCAGGAACTTATCCATAAAAAAATTACTAAGTTAATTCTTCATTTTTGTTAATCTGATACTCTTATAGTGAAAATTATTTCTTGTTTTGTTTAAATTTCTTGTTTTTTAAAAATTTATTAGTTAATAAAAATAGGAAGTGAAAATTATGCTTCTTTTTACCTTGCTCTCATAAATCATTATGCGAATATCCATTAACAATTATTAAAGCCTGAAAAACGCAAGTCTGCGACGCTGTCGTCATGCGATGATTTGTAGACACTTTATTTTTTACTACGATATTTTCGACGGCGATGTTTTTAAACTGCGAAGTTTTTGAACCGCTTTATTTTCGACCACGATATTTTGTACCCGATGTTTTAGAACTGCGATGTTTTCCCTTTGTTTTATTTTCTCCCACGATGTTTTGAACCATGACATTTTGACCTTGCTTTGTTTTCTCCGCGACGTTTTCGTCCGCGATGTTTTTGCTGCCATGTTTTCGGCTGTAACCTCGAAATTCATCTATTAATGCCTACTAACAATATGAACCTTCTGATCTCGCCAACCATTAAGTTCTAAGCTGGGGATTCGCTTGGGCACATAACACTCATATGTGTTATATTTATGTTACGGTGAAACACCGAAATCTGGAGAATGTCGACTTTCACCGGTGAATGTCAACATTCACATAGTCGCTTGGTGTATGTCCGAAATATTTTGCAAATACTCTTATTTCTGACTTACACCGGTAAATATCGACATTCACCAGGTACTAACGGTGAATGCTAAATATATAAGAATATTATGTTTTCTTCTCCGTAAATCAGTCGCGAAAAAACGTGCTTGAGACTTAAAATAAGAACTTAAGAACATAAGAACTTAAAAAGACACAGTACATTCAAAATGAGAAAGGAAAATAATAGAAGTTAAAAACTTAATTAATTATACAGTACGTTCTAAATGAGAAAATAAAATAATAGTAATAACAAACTTACTAAATTATGTGTTTCAAATCTTATTTATTGCAACAGCTTAAACTATTATGACACTTTGAATTGCACAAGAGGCCCTTGCTTTTACAACTGCATTTATGGGAAACAGCCAGTCGCCTCTTTGTCTACTCTTCTCTTTTCAACCTACACCAAAGCATATCTGTGATTGTCGACATAAACCGGTGAGGGTTCGAATATACAAGAATGTAATGCAATATTCGATCTTTCACCGACGTATTTGGTGAATGTTGACATTCTCCGATGAAAGTCGACATTCTCCAATTTCGGTCTTTCACGGTAACATATACACAGTCCAGTCACATTAATGTGACCACCACGTACTTTCCATGTCAGAGTTAAATAACCAATCACAGAAGGCAGGTGGCAGCACAGTGCAGTTGAGCGTATATAAAGGGTGTGTGAGGGCTTCGGAAAACATTTCAATCGTTGGCGTAATGCAGAAACGAAGCGATTTATCCGACTTCCAAAAGGGCATGATCATTGGCTTTCGGGCCAAGGGTGGAAGCATTTCCGAAACGGCTGAGTTTGTGAACTGTTCGCGTGCCGCCGTGGTAAAAGTGTACCGTGCATGGCAAAATGGGACTGTCCAAAATCAGCGACGTGGCAAATGTGGTGCACCACGGGCCATAGATGACAGAGGCGAACGACGGTTGCGGAGATGCGTTCGGGCAGATAGACGGGCTACCGTTGAGCAACTGACCACCAAAATGAACCAAGGGGCTACCAAAAGTGTCTCCCAAAGTACTATTCAGCGAACATTGCTGCGTCTGGGCCTCCGAAGCAGACGCCTGGTTCGTGCACCTATGCTGACTGCTGTTCATCGACGGCGAAGGCTAGAATTTGCACGCCAGTACAGCAGCTGGACGTCCACTGAGTGGCGACAGGTTGCGTTTTCGGATGAATCGCGTTTTATGCTCCATCGGACAGATGGACGTTGGCGTATAAGGCGTGAAACCTCTGAAAGGAACCACCCTGCAACCATTGCCGGAACGGTCCAAGCTGGAGGCGGGAGCATTATGGTCTGGGGAATGTTTTCCTGGCATTCTCTAGGTTCACTGATCATTGTGGAAGGCACAATGGATCAATACAAGTACGCATCTGTCCTTGCGGACCATGTTCACCCCTACATGCGCATTGTTTTTCCTCAGGATGATGGCATCTTCCAGCAGGACAATGCGAGGTGCCATACAGCTGCCAGTGTACGTGCGTGGTTCGAAGAGCACCAGGATGAGTTTACCGTCCTCCCCTGGCCAGCAAACTCACCTGACTTAAACCCAATCGAGCATCTGTGGGACCATCTCGATCGAGTTGTTCGCGCCATGGATCCTCAACCGCGTAATCTAGCGCAGCTGGCCACGGCATTAGAGTCGGCATGGCTCAACATCCCAGAGAACACCTTCAGGGACCTATGTGACTCTCTTCCTGCACGTCTCGCAGCAGTCCGCTCTGCGAAGGGTGGTTATTCTGGCTTTTGACAGATGGTCACATTAATGTGACTGGACTGTGTATATGAAATAATTCTAATTCTAATCATGTTGCAAAACTCGAAGCTTTTAGTTCTTATTTGCTTTAGTACTATGTCCTCATAGATTCGGATTCCCAATAGAATTTTAGGTATAATTTTTTTTCTGTCTGAGTATTTTATAACGTGCTCCGTCATTAGGCACTCACTATGCGGAAATAGAGAAATGCCGTGTGGACGAATTTTTTAAGAGAAACTGGCTTGTGCCCACGTTACGCATTAGGAAAACCATGAAAATGCCCAAGTAGCCAGCCACTCGAAACCCTTGCCGAATTACCAGTGTTTAGTGGTTTTTACTGCTTGGCTGTTTGTGGCTGTTCCTAGATAGTGTGCTATCTATCAAATTTACGTTATATTTATGCAAAAGAGAAATTTATCTGTTCAATGAATGTCTAGATATCTAACAACTAAGAATGAAGCATGAAATTGTCCGCAATATTGGCAAAGCACAGATTTCGATCTTAAAACAATCTGGATATCTAACACTATAGTGAAACTTAAGAGTCTTCTAAAAGCAAAACTTGTAAGAAAATATTTCTTCAAAATAAAATTTTTGCAATATGTTTTATCAAGTTTCTAGGCTGTTAAATAAACAAAGATGAATTTATGTTTATGAAATCGATTCAAAGAGAAGGAGAGACACATTCTATAACGAAAAATGTAGCTATGAACGCAGATTATTTCATGACAGTAAAAATAAAGTAGTTTTCTGTAAGTTGTCTACAGTAATAATTTCAGAAAAAAAATTTAAATTAATAACTATTATTTAAGTAAACTTGACTTTAATTAATTAGTGTGTACCTCAAGAGAAATGTAAAAGAAGAAAGCATTCTAATTAATATTCAAAAAGTAGTATCACGAAATAATTAAAGCTCCTGGGTACATGGTGACTAAGTGTACTCAATGTTTAATTCATATATATTTGTATTTTTATAAATGCTTGTAAAGATGTATGTTGTTAAACAGAAAAAAAAATTCTCTCTCGCCGTTAATTTAAACTATTGCCTCAAACTGAACAAATCTCATTAGAATTTCCATAAACGTTTTTGCTAACGAAGTATGAACTTCCCATGAAAATCTCTTCTCCAGCAAGAGATGAGATTAATTTGGATTTAAAAAGTTAAGCAAACATATCTCAAAGAACTGTTATGATATTTAATTAGTTATGATCCACTGAGCAATTAATTCATCGGCTATTTAAAAATAAATAAAATAAATGAAAATTTATTTTGTTCTTTAAATCTCACAATGCTAGGAGAAAATGTTCGGTATTTTAAGATTGCTTAGTAAATTCGTATTGAGTTCAGAATTTGTAGAAAGCATGACAGGCTGCATCAGTACTTAGGCAATATATTTAAGATATATTTATTCTACTGATGTTTACAAACAAACAAACAAACCAAAAAACCCAAACAAGATAAAATTAACTAAGAATTAATTAATTCGTTTCATGAGGGCTATTCTTATTACAAAATATATAAGCATTAGTGATCACATATAAATCAATTCAAGTGTTATCAGAGCAAGAATTTATATTAAAATAAGCTATTGTTGCAAAAATGCCTACAAAAATACTTCTGAAGCATTTTGTTATTAGCCCAAAGGGCGTTAGCCCGGAAGGGTTATTGATTTCGTTTCGGCATTTTGCGTCGATTCACTTTTTAAACTGTTGCCACCAAATATTACAGGCCTGTATTACATTTAAAAGAATTAAATAATGAAGCATAAATGTATGTATATTTCTCGCATTGTGATAAAACAACGGTACCTAGAGCCATTAAATTTTGAATAATGTAATCCTCCACCGAATATCGGCAGCTGGAAGCCTTGATTTGAAATTTTTTTTATTATCTATTTCATATTTTGTGATACATTAAAGAATTTTTGATTTACAAACTCAACGATTTCAAAGCGAGAAATGGCAACACTGTACAAAAAAAAATTATCTCCAGCGCGCGAGACTGTGTATCGAAAATACTAAAGATATGTTCATTTTAAAATTATTTTGCGATATTGCTGTTGAATTGAGTTTTGTGGTTTAAGTGCGAAGAACATGATATTTAATAAATAAAGGTAACACACAAAACTTTAAAAAACAGGCCCCTTTAGGCGTAACGTAAAATCGGAAAGCTTTCATATTTTTTTATTTATTTTTTATTTTTTAATTGAATATATATTTAGTAGTATATATTTAGTAATACATATTCAGTAGTTAGTAGATATATTTATTTTACAGATGTTTACCAAAAAAAAATGCGAAGGCAACATAAAATTACTAAGAATCATTTAATTCTTTTGCTGAATAGTTGCAAAAATGCATACAAAAATACTTCTAAAGCATCTTGTCTTTAGTTGCTCTTTTTAGTTGTAGTCTAGCTCTGTTTAACAAAAGTTAACATGATTTAATGAAATATAAATGAAAGAAATGGGGAAAAATATTTAAAATTGCAAATAAATTAACACGACTTAACAAATATAAATAAAACAAAATGGCGAAAAATATTTAGAATTCGAAATTTTTAATATTTTTCATCAATATAGTTCTTAAAAATCTAGTAAACTGGTTTTTATTTGTTTAAGAAAAAAATACGACGCAAAAATGTCTTGGTAGAACGCTGATATCTCAATAACTCCAAAATCTAGAGTTTTTATTTATGCTTTATTTGATAGGTGCAGAATTGGTCGTAGAGTTTTTAGAAATGTTTTCGTATAGTTGTAAACCTTATTTTTACATCAGGATGATTTTGAAAAAATGCAATGATAGTATAGATTATGAATAATGGTGGATACATCAGTGAAATTCAATGCTTTCAGGTAAAAATTTAGGTGCTGGCAAGTCATCGCATGATTATATAGAATATTTTTCTCGCCATCTTAGCATGCCTTCGTGGTGTAATGGTCAGCACACTCGGCGGGTATCGAGAGGTCCGTGGTTCGAGTCCTGGTGAGGGTATTGCTCGTTTTTCACGTCTCTTGCTTAAAAAAATAATAATGTCTCTACAGTCTTTAATACGCATGATGAATTTTAATAATTTAACCTGTACTTAAAATAAAATCTTAAAAACTGAAGATTTACGGAAATCTGATTTTTTACTAATTATGATCTGCATGCTACTAAGTATTTCAAAACAGGTGGAT
This sequence comes from Stegodyphus mimosarum, assembly GCA_000611955.2. NCBI lineage: Eukaryota > Metazoa > Arthropoda > Arachnida > Araneae > Eresidae > Stegodyphus > Stegodyphus mimosarum. Next base: position 507,506 of record KK118947.1, read on the forward strand.
ATAATTTTCTACGTTCAAAATTAAAAGAATTGTAGTTTTAAATAACTATTTATTTAGCTTGCCTTCGCCACTTGCATTTTTGGATTACCTTGAAATTAATTTCTGACCCCATTCGGATGCAATTTTTAACGTAAAAGTACATTTCTCGTTGAGGGTTTCAGGGGAAAAAATAAGAAAAATGTCTTGGTAGAACGCTGATATCTCAATAACTCCAAAAGCTATAGTTTTTATTTATGGTTTATTTGATAGGTAAAGGAGACTATTACACAACGCAAAAAATGCTTGATAATTGAGATCGCGGTTGAGCCACAATAGAGTCTCAAAGTTACGCAAAAATACACAATATTCTGATGACGTCACAAATGCGAGCGGGCGAATTAGGTTACAACACCCTTTAATTTTATGTTGGAGTCGACGGGAAAGATGTACTGTTTTTGTTTGCACAAAAAATAAATATGAAATGCCGAAAAATTAAGACGCCCTAAGAATACAGCTCAAGAGACAAGAAGAAAAATTAAAGAAAGATTTATTGAAAGAAGATCATAAAGAACGCTTAGCTGTAAAATGGAAAGAACGCAACAAGCGATATTATGAAAATAATAACCAAATTAAATCGACTGAAGTTGTTAGTTTTCAAATAAATCAAGGTGCTTCACCTTTTTCTATTGTAGCCAATAATAAAGTGTCAAATTTGTTAGCCCGCTTACCAGATCACAGTGGAGAGATTCTTCAACGGTGTTTGTCAAATAAAAAGACTAATCAGTTTAGGAATAGGTTTTCTCATCTAAACCCAGCGGTCGTTTGGAACAAATGTATCAGACAGCCTCCCATCCATTTTTTTGAGAATTTGTACGCATGCGTATTTGTGATGACAAAGAAATTTTTCTGAACATTTTATTGCATTCTTAAAATTGGTACAAATGAAAGTTTTTATAAAATCTCTAGTGAAGTTTACCAAAGTTTCGTAGTTTTTTCAAAAATAGGTCAGTTTATTTAAATTATCGAGTAATGCCTAGCAATGACGAACTTTTAACTCAAAGATTTTGTTAGTTCATTGTTATCAAGATCCACGCTTTTAAATTCAGATCAAAATCGGCTTTTAAATCAAACAATAATTCAAGAAAGAAAACAAAAAATTGAGAGAATTTAATCTTACGCAATCAAATAGTTTTCAAGAATTTGAAAGAAAAGTGATGAAACGTGCAGAGATTGTCCAAAATAAGGGTTAAAAGTATTATGCTTGCAGTAATTAATATTTTTTCTGTCGATTACGTAATTACACGTTAAAGAAGACATTACATTTCATGCACGATTATTTCTGATACATTTCAAATTTCTGTTGTGTTGACTATTTTTGTGTGCTGCATTTCCCAAATTTTACAAAATTTTATTTGTGATGAGGTAAAATGGCTGAGTTAAAAGAGGTTGGTACCGAATCATTGATGCATCTGTAATCTGAGATGTAAAATTACTGGGCTCATAAAGAGGCACAGTGCTAAAATCAAGATAACACACAATATTCTCGACAAAATGGCATGTTCGACAAAATTTGGAGAAAGCAACGAAATTTACTGACAGAGCGAGAAGGACATTGACCCCTTTAGTGCGAGCGAAAGTATCGAAACTATGCGAAAGATACTAAGCCAATTTCGATACTAGGCCAATTATGCGAAAGATACTAGGCGTTTTGAGAATGTTTGAGGATATGTTATAAGGTACTTCTCCCGCCTTCTTAGCATGGCTTCGTGATATAGCGGTCAGCACACTTGAGGTTCGTGATTCGAGTCCCAGCCAGCGGACATTGCTCACTTTTCACGTATTTCTGGTTTAAAAAATTTCCTAATGATTCTACAGTTGCGCCCGAACTAAAAAAGGTGGTGGATGATGATTCCCCACCACCAGGATTTGGCAGTTGGGTCCCCTAACCCTCAGTCGCCCTTTAAAAGGCGAAGTATATAAGATAATTCTTCCTCCTTTTTAGCATGCCTTCATGGTGTAGTGGTCAGCACACTCGGTGTGTATTCGAGAGGTCCGTGGTTCGAATCCCGGCGAGGGCACTGCTCATTTTTCAATATATCCTGCTTCCAAAAAGTACTAATGTCCCTATAACGTGAGTCTTGAGCTTTCGGCATATTAGGCTTATTAGGGGTATTTCGGATTTACAAAATTTCCAGTTTGCTGTGAGCTGTTACTACGTAACAGTGCAGGTGAAAGATCATCAATGTATGAAACAGCTATTAAAATCTGCAATGAATCATGGATCACATTTGTTTCTGGTAAGCAAATGTTGGCTTTTTGTTTCGCCAATACGTACTATATGAAGAAAAATGCATAGAAGTTTAATATATTTTTAAAGCACGTAATTGGGAACTTCGTTACCATGTTCTTCGTTAACGAGCAAACTTTTGTATTCTTTAACAAAGGAGCCGTCATTACAAATGAACAAACAAAACTATCGCTTTCAGTTAAAACAAAACAAATCAAAATAATTGCGGAGAGCAAAGTTGATATCTAGCATGGAAATAAAAACAAAAACAAATAAAATTTAAAAACTTAAAAAAAAAAAAAACTTCCGCAAAACCACTCATAGGCACTTGTAATTCTAATGATATATAATGAGAACAATTTCATTAATTGGTTTGTAAACAAAAGAGTAAAGTAATGACCGATAATATGCGTCATAAATTTCCTAGCTTGAAGGGTCGTGTTTGCCATTTTCATGATCCTCCTTTTTTTCGCGTTTAAATTTCCGTAAAAAATTCGATTGTTATCTAATTAAAGAGTGTAATGTATGTTCAGTTGTGGTTATAAATGGTTGTTGTCTTGCGTAATAATGATGAGATATCTTCAACGAGTTTACTCGGTAATGCAAAGAGGAGGAATGTAAAAATAAAGATTCGGTCTTCTCACGTAGTTGAATTCCCTCAGGTTGAGAATGAATAGTTTCAGTTTTCTAGAATTTTTTCTCTGCTGTTTTCTTTGTGCTAAGTTTCGTCTTCGATAATTAAGAAATCTCTCTTGGTAATTAATAAGATCAACTTAACATCCTCTACAACGAAACGGATATTTTCATTTGTTTGACATATTTTACCATAATAAACAAGAGTTATTTATAATCATTATCTTTTATAAATATATGAAGAGCAAGTTTTTATCAGATTATTTACTGATTAATGTACTTATATCTCAGCATGAAAAGAATGAGCTTTAGACTCTCGAATTATGACTCATTTAAAGCTATAAAAATAATAACACGAGGTTTTTAAACAAAATTGTGAATAATGTAGGAAATATAATATATCGATTCCTCATTCAGTGTTAGATTGAAGTGCATAAAGTATTTTGATTATGTGTTTCAATGCATAATTGGGTATTTCAGAAATTTTCATTATTTTGACAAATTCTGCAGTTTTTTTAATGATGTTGTTATTTCATATGTCTCACATTTCATCTGAAATTTAAGAGATTCAAATATTTTTACATCTCCATGTGTAAGGTTTTCGTTAAACTAACAAAGTTTTATTTTAGTTTGCCTTTTTCTATCTGTTCTTATTTCAACTTCCCGTTAGAATAAGCGCGCCTTTCAGCTTTATGCTAATTTGAAGTGGAGCCAAGTTCTACGATAGGTAGGGACCTCTCAGAGTGAGAGAGCTTTTAGTCTCAGACCACTGTTACTTTATTCAACGTTCGCCTGACCAGCTAGTATTTAAATTCTAACCCGTAGCTCTGTTACGCTATTACTTATTGAAGTAATTCTAAGTGCGTTAGTATTAGTTAAATTTTGCTACGCACCATTTAGTTTAGAGGCCAATCTCGCGTTTAGGGCTCTGTGAGCAACGATTACTTAATTTCTAATTAGTTTTAGTTTAAATTACCTGATTGTTCAGTTTAGACCCAAGCGGCGGTCTTTATTTTCTGTATCCCTCCCGAGTTGGGAAGTGGCTGTAAATAATTTGTGGTTTAATAAAAGAGGATTTTAAATCCCTCTGAAGTGCAGTTCTTCTAACATTTAATCACAGTATTCTACCACAGAACATAGCTGCATTCAGCTCCCTGTTCAAGATCAGGACTTAAGATTTACACGAAGATGTTGAACTCAAGATCAGGACTTCACGTTTCACGAAGATGTTTGTCAAGAATATGCATCGAACTCTCAGTCCTGACACATGTAAGTTGAAATATCAGAAATGTTACATAGGTAGATTTTTCTAATTTTAATCAATAGCTAAATAGCTTATTTCATTTAATTTCGAAAATTATCGTATATTATGCAAAATATTCAATTAGTTTGTTCGAAATAGCTGATCAGAAACTTAAGTATTGTCAGTGTATTCTTGCTTGGTCTTTTGAGTAATTAAGTAAGGAGAAGTCGGCTTTTTTTTAAAGTTCTGCAAAAATTTATGTTCTAAAGAACCGGTAAACCAAAAGCAAAAGAGATCAAAACTCTTCCGAAGAAACTACTGAAAATCCTCTCTCGAATGTCAATCAGTAGCTGAGTTGGATTGAAATTTTATCCAATAGACTAGCTGCTTCGAGTCTTCATAGCTGTGGCTCCGTCAATGGCCGAGTGGTTAAAACCGTTGAACACTGGGAATGCGACTCGGGTTAGGTTCCAGGCAAACGGGTTGGCTGCATGGTTGGTTTTTGTGGTTTCCTCGTTTGTAACATAAATACGACCCAATTTAATTTAAAAAGTTCTCCACAAAGGCATTCCTTCCATCAGGTAGATAGCCCTCGTGAGCTTTGTTATAGTCAGATAACTTGTTCCCCCTCCCCGGTCAGGAAAAAATATGTAATTTCAATTCTAAACTACTTAATAATAATAAAAAATACAAACGATAAGAACACAGTACAATATTTATGAAATCACAGTACTAGACAGTCAACATTAAATAATAGGTCTTGCTTAAAATCGTAAGTTCTTTTTTGAACTTTCTGCATGTGGAATCAACATGTCACCACAGACCGAGTGGTAAAAGTTACTGGATACTGGTAATTTATCTGCATTCAATTTCAGGCAAACGAACTGGCTGCATGGTATTCATCTCTCGCGCGCATACGAGCCAGTTTTCCTTAGAAAGTCCTCCACGAAGACATGCCTTTCCTTAGCGAGGTAGCCTTCGTATGCTCCGCTTTAATCAAGACAAAAACCAAACCATATTCTCTTAAAAAGTCCTCCACGAATCAGGTAGCGCCAGCATTATTTGCCATAATAAAAAAATCCAATCGATTTTTTTAGGCAAGGCCTCAAACACTCTGACCGACTGGGAAGGGGGAAAAATCGCAAAGGCTGAGAGTATGATATATCCTGGATCCTCATTAAGAGTCGGATCTCTAGAAATTTTCCTCGCGTTCCTTTTCCTTGACTACAGAGCTTCCAAAGCTAAAATTATAAGTTCTGTCGTTATGTTGCCATAATTGGCGAAATATTGCAATATATCGCCAACGTTTTGTCAACTCATCAAATTTTGAATTTTGACTTTTTGTACCCTACTGGAGTTTTGGACATATAATAAATGAATGATTCTATGCATAATATTTCATAAGTAGAAATGTAGTAAAATAGCAATCAAAATACAAATACTGTAAACCTCGTTAACAAGAATTAAAAGGGACCGAAAAATCAGAAGTTCGTGTTAAATGGGGACTCAAATTTTATTTTTGGAATAGTCTTTTGTATATATTAACCATTTACAGTAAATAGATACATATTGTATTACAGTAGTATGTCGTCATATGAAAAAATGTGCTAATGGCTTCCATAAAACTACCGGTCAATTTGTATGTTGCAACAAAGTAGGTTAAAGTGTCCTAGGCATGTAACACTTCCTGGTGGAGAGCGGAATAATATTGTCCTCCTCACTTTCTTCTGATAGCATTTGTTGCCCCTCAGACACAACTACTTGCACATCAGATTCGATTGGAGTACACATAGCAACAACGTCATCTACACCAGCAAACTTCTCAAAACTAACACCAGGTTTCGCAGGATTTTATAGACTATTCCATTGGTCAGATGAAGTGGTTTTTTGTCACACTCTAACTCCTTAACAGGATTACCGTCTTAATAACGATAAAACAGCTCTATATGTGATATGATGACATGGATTTACAGAACGCGGCTATTTTATTGCAATAAGCACAGTCCAATCTGCACTAACGAACACCTCAGAACTAACACCAGGTTTAGCAGCATTTTATAGAATATTCCATTAGTCAGATGAAGTGTTTTTTTTGCCACAATTTAACTCCTTAACAGGATTACCGTCTTAATAACCCTAAAACAGCTGTATATGTAATATGATGGCATAGATGCGGCTATTTTATTGCATTAAGCAGAGTCCAAGTTGACGTTTCTATTTCCCTTTCAGCAGCAGGTATTGTAGATATCACAAGTCGCTTGAGATAAAGTCTCTTTATAAGAGCAATAATGTCTTGCTCAAAGACTGGAGACGACTTGTTATATTTGGGGAGTGGGTTAAGTTCAAATTAGGTATATTGTAGGCTGTATACCTGTTCAGTGTCATAAGAATGCTTATTCTGAGCCATAATTCGACTAAAATGAAGAAGCCATTTATGAAATGATGAGCTGTGGATTTAGGCTTTCTTATGGTGAGAGTTGAAGCAAGGTACTGTTTATGTTCTTAAATCAACGGGTTTATCGGACTTACCGATCACCCCAGGGCGGTCTTTATCACTGCCATCTGCATTACGAGCAAAACAACAGATGAACGCTGTTTGATGTGCGCTCCATCATGATACTTGTACCCTTTATTCCAAGGGTGAAACTTTGGAAAAAATTGTAAAAAACTCCAGTTTCGCCCAAATTGTAGATATCACATGACGCTTTTCTCTCACTTAGACACATTTGTGCTATCAATTGTTTGCTCTTTCTTCTTCAACTTTATTTGCTTCTTTACAAATCGCTAATGATGTAATTAAGTATCTCTTTTGGATCCGGTGCAAAGCAATGGAGCAACTGAAATCGTGAAGGTCTAAAGGTTTTACAATCTCCTTTGCTTTTAACTGATTTCGAAGTCCGCTTATAGGTACACTGGAATCGTGCATATGGTTTTGAACATTTCTAAAAATAAAGTTTCAATATTTTCGCATTTAGCAGTATAAAAGTCGCTTGAATTTGTTCCCGGAACCTGATCCAGCAGCATTAAGAATATTTTCTTAATCTTTAAGTATTGTGGATAAATTAGATTTTGCAATTCATACTTTTCTACAATTTTACACTTTTTCAATGCATCACTATCTATTTCATCTAGGAGTTTTAATTTTGCTTACAGACAGATCTATGTCTGTCTGCTACCTCTTGGCGATGACTTACTCTTTCTTACTTCTGCTTACTACTTAATATCAGCTGTCATGTCCTGAAAACTCTCAAAGCGCCATCTGTAGGACTTTGAAAGTTCGTATAAATGAAAAGAAATAATGACGCAATGGACTGAAAAACAGTTCGCAGTTCATGCTAACCGAAATTCGCGTTAACCGATGAAACGTCCTATAAGATCATATACATCGTTGCCTGAAGCTTTGTTCATGATAACGGAGTGTCAGAAAACTTGCCAGAAAAAATGACTTGCTCTCATTTTACAGTCCTCCTTTTCTTGTTTTCTAGATATGAGAAGTAGAATGTCATAAAGAAATCGTAAATATAGACTCCAAGCAACAAGCCTCCATGTTGATTCATCGAACTCTTTTCTATTCATTGTCTCCTAGTACTCATAACTGTAAAAGAGGGCACCCTTCTACCACGTATTACAACTCCTCGGTACGAACTATTTTGAATCCCACGGTTCTTCCTCTTTGAAAATCCAATAGTTGTTCTTGGTGTTCCATTCTGCATTGAGACCTGAGTACGAGCTTCCAGTCCAAACGAAATGATCTTACAGCTAAAATAACTGAAATGTCGTTATATGTTCTTCAGTGCTTTCTTTTATATCCTATGAGTCAGGTTCGAATCTTGATTCTTAGCGCATTCTATTTGCCTATGAATTGAAATGTTAATGATATTTACTTCTCATGATAATTAACCCATTTGCTAAATTTTAGATGTAACCCAAAAGTGTTTCTTGGTGTTGCATTCTCTGAGTTACAGTATATTTTCCTACTTGAATAAACATGTTTTTGTTTAAAGTGTTGCATGATATCATGTGTCTAAGAATTATGTTAAAACTCAAATCCTGAAGATACTCTTTTATATTTACCTCGAGCAATACAGTGAGCCATACAGTAAGAATTCCTCTCGCTTTCATTAACATGTTCTTTATTAAAAGATGATGAAAGGTAACTAAAATGAAACAAATTCTCACTTTTTGATTACTTATTATTATTTATTGCCATTGAAATTCATATTATGAGTAAGCTTCTTATTTCTTAGCTAGATAGATTCACACATATATGACCGAAAAAAAAAGAACCGGATTAATTTTCATAAGAACATAAAGATCTAGGCAGATGGCATTTTATGGTGCAATTTTCAGGCATTCTTGTATTATACTCAAAAATGTATTTTGTTTTCTCCTCGAAGTTCCTTTCTTGAATATTGCTTCAGAAATCTCAGTCGACACTATTAGTTTTTTGTTAGTATCAGGAAATACAATAATAAATTTACTACCGAAGAGTTAACTTCTGTTATCATGTTATCAATAAGAATTTCATTGAAGTATCCGTTTGTTACACATATATTAGAACTTTGGCTAGATGGTAAGTAATAAAATCTGGTGCAATCTTGTAACGGATGGCAGAAAAAATAAAACGTTCATGAAAGATCTTTAGTACAAATGACTGCATATAGTGGCAATAGATGGCGCTAGCGGTTTCCTAAATTCAAAATGGATGAAATACAGAGAAAAGTGTTATGAGTATTGCAGTCAGTTTAAATAAAATTGCTCGTATTGTGCAAAAAATAATAGTATAAACCAAACGTAATATCTTAAGACTTCCTCTATTTATGTAAGAACGCTAAGATTTAAATATATGATCATTCATCATTCGAAAACTCGCCTATCGACATCTCTTATAAAGCTGTGAAAAACATTAGAGGAAAAATTTATGAAATTAGTGGAAATTAATTAGATTTTTATACGAGAACGGCTTTAAAGGAACAGCTTAAAAATTTGGCAATTCTTCATGAAAGTAAAGTGCTGAGATTTACAGAAAGAAAGCTAAAGAACTTCAAATTCATTATGTTAGCAATAAAATTCTTTCTGACATATTTTTCCATCTGTCGCAAATGGCACTATAACATATCACTTCCTTTTAGTATTAATAAAAAGCTTTTTCCCACAATAGGTATTTCAGAACACTTATCTCAACCATTCTACATTTCAAGCGATAAATATTTGCAAAATCATGCAGTTCTTTAGCTGGAAATCGAACCTAATCCATCCAGAATCGATCCAGAATTATAGGAATAAACTAAATCCGAAATCGATCCAGAATTATAGGAATAAACTAAAGTTGTGTTCTTGTTCGGACTATTCAGCCTTAGAATCTCACTTACTAGCCATAAATATTTAAATAGAGATAAACTGCATTTCAAAGATTTTAGTAGAATAGTTCGTTCGAAATTTTCTCTAAACCCTTTCAATAAGAAACCACAAAATACTTAATGCGATCAATGAAGAACTCTAAATGAAGACCCTTTGAATAAATTCTGTCTAACGTCCTGATTAATCTGACGTTCATCGTTAACCTTATTAACCGATTAATGACGAATGTCATCAAAAATCTCCATTAATCCGGGTAAACTGGAACTAAATTAACAAATCCAATCCATTGTAAACACAGGGTCAGGTCCATTTTGCTTATGATTAATCTCCCGTTTTATTACATTAACACTTTTACGATCGATAGGGGTGGTAGGAAGAAACTAATCGTAAATTCTTCCTCGCTTGCCAATTCATTAAGAACTTTTCGCGGATGTGGGGTAACGCTCGATGATGCATCCAGAATTCCTTTTCCGCCCATGAACTTTAATTAATTACCTTTTTGCAGGGAATTAATTACGTTCTTAATTCCGAAGAACCCTTTCTTGTCTCCCCCCCATCCATTTCCAATGATGGATTGCTCGTTCGGAGAAAGTGACTTTCAATTCCTCCGTAATGGAAAAGTTTCGATGGAAAAGCTTCGATGCACGCGTTTCTAATTCCAGAATTGCTGACGTGATTCTAATTCTGGCTCGCTTTGTGTGTGAACTTTTGTAAAGAATTGCAAGCATAGTTATATTTAGAATCTCCGGGATTTTAGTCTCAGTTTATCGCTTAGTCAGAGATATTATACCTGTGATTGGCAGTTTAGTTTACCTTAATTCAAGTATTCACGGATAGGCAAATTTAAGTGATAGAGATTACGCAGCAGAATAAACTGCAAATTAAAACTTTTATGTTTTAACAATAAAGATTGAAACGAACTCTCAGAATAATGTGAAAGTTGCAGATAGGATATTTGTATGCCACTGCAGTTGGAAAAATCATTTGCCGTGACAGTAATAAAGAGATGAGAAAAGCCTTCATATTTGAAACATAGGTTTTATTTTGTCTTTTTTTGAACTATGTTTTGTTTATGCTTACCATTTGGATAAGAAATTTAGTATAGTTCTCTTTATCTTAATTATTAAGGTGGAAGCAATTTTTGAATATTCCGAATACTGGGCATTCCGGAGAATTTATATTCTTTAAAAAACTTTACTTTCGCTAAAAATACTCCCTTTGAAAATAAGGTTTAGAACAATAATGATATTTTTTAATACATTTTTCATAAAACTAATCTCAAAATTTAATTGCTTATAAATTGTTTTAGTTAAATCTCATAAAGAAAACAGTATGTGCATTTTGCATAAAAAAAGAGGAGGGAGGTCAGTTCTTATATCTTCCGTTCTACAGGACTGACTGACGAAATTTAACTTGCATTTTTCATTTGTCGAAAGCCCGACTTAGGAATACATATTAAATTTTGTATAGAATATCGTTAAAACATAGGTATTTTGACACAAAACCGAACTTTTTCTAAAGTAACATATCGATTTTTTCCATATTTCGATTCTACGATTCAGATTATGCTAAAGTGGGAAGTTTTGTAAAAATCCGCACGAGTGAGTTTTAAAAAAATTGATCTCAAAATTTCAGCTCTTCATTGTAACTTGGTAGTTTCCACTCATCTGTCTAACTGCTGTGTGAAAACTAGAAGCGTAGTAACTACACAGAAGAAGGGTTAAAAGTACCCTTTAGTGCACTATTTAAAACTTTACAATGCGTCAACTCGACGCTAACAAACTACGCCTCTGCTTGGGCGGTAACTGAAACAGTAAGAACTAAACGAAAAATCTGAAGATATTAATAAGTAGTAGAATTGCGCTACAAGGCTCAGACTGTCCTGTTTCCTAACAGAGAGTTGAAAAATCTAGTGGTAAGAAAGTTACGCCACGTTTAACCAGCAATAAATACTAAGTAGAAGCTTACTGTACAAAAACCACAGAGCTCGCCCACACTCTCTAACTTTCCTTTCTAGAACTTGGTATTTAAACCTTTTCCTTCCACTGGTAGAATTTTGCATTACTTCACGCGCGCTACCAAATTTAAATATTCTGGCATTGACAATTAGGGGAAATGAAGGCCTATAGGAAAGTACTTTCAAATTAAATTAAATTGGTTATTTGAAGTAAATATAAATCCCTACAACTTCAATTGGTATATATTTATTAATATCTCTTTTTTATTACATTTACTTGATTCCTTCTTTCACAGTTCGAAATTTTGTTTCTGTCAAAATAAAATTCGCAGATATTTACTGATTTTTTTAAAATTTCGCATTTTTAGTACTAGTTATAAATTTTTCGAAAACATTTTTGAAATATATTCTATAAAATTTTTACGACCACCTTAGTACGTATATTTCTAGGCATACCTGCAAAACATTAGAGTTTTTTTATTCAAAATTTGGAAATACATACGTCAATTTATATATTGGGGCGTTTGAAGTTTGCACATTTGTTATAAGCTTTAATAACGCCAAATGTGGTTTTCGTACTTTGCTAATTTATTTTAAAGACTGAAAGATGCACCTTTTTTTTCCACTCGTACAAAATGAAAAAAGGGAAAGTAAAATAGGTTACTAAAAATTAAGAATTTCTCCAAATGAATTATTTTTTGCCGCAAAGTGAAAAAAGTGCGCCAAGGTAAATTTTAAAATTTCTTGCTAAGTTGTTCACCATATTTTACAAAATATAATAGTTCTTGTCTTAATAGAAGTCGCAGAATCGAAATATGGAAACAAAATCGGTATGTTATTTTAGAAAAAGTCCGATTTTGCGTCAAAACACCTATGTTAGAACAATGCTATATATAAACCTGTAGCGACATTAAGATTTTTGATGCTGAGAGACGTGAAAAGTGAGCAGTTCCCTCGTCAGGACTCAAACCTCGGACCTCTCGAATACGCGCCGAGTGTGCTGGCCATTACACCACGAATTCATGCTAAGAAGGAAGGAGAAATAACTTATATACCTAATATATGTATATTCTAAGCCTCGCTTTCGCCACATAAAAAGCGCAAGTTAAATTTCATCAATCAGCCCAGTAGAATTGGAGATAATGGAAATGTCTTCTTTTTTGTGCAAGGTGTATATTCTGAATTTTATTAAAATTATTGATGTTTTCGTTCCTAGGAGTTTATTTACTTTTTGAAAATTCTTTTTGTACAAAGCAAAATTTTGACAAAATCGCCAACTTTATCTCCTGTAAAGATTTTTCAGAGTCCACTTTCAAAACGTTTTCATGGACTTCCCGTTGCATATCTTAAAATATGCAGTTATTTCTAAAGGCTGAAGGAATGAGAGAAAGTTGAAAGAAAATCTGAGATGAAACATATTTGGATTTACTGAATCAGTGCTATTTTTCTTAATTGTCCTGAGTGAATTTTGTTTTGATTAAATGAATTTTATTTAATGGGTTTCAGGGCATTATACTCTCTTTTTAGTTAAACTGTATACTTTTTCATTCCATAAGTATTTAAAAACTAATCAGAAGGCAAAAGAAATTAAATCATATTTTCTTCTTAATGGAAAACAAGAAAAAAAAAATACACCAGAAAGTAAAAACAGGGAATGCATCGAAAATAAAACAGAATGAAGACTTCTATAATTTTTAAAATGGTTAAATATTCATAAATAAATTATACAGCTAAGACAATAAATAAATGAACAAAAAATAATTCTTCTAATATTGGTTAATATTAATATAAATATGTAGTAAATGCTAAATTTACAGGAAATTCTTTCGTCATATCTTCGCTATATTGAAAGATTCGAAGAAACAGAAGTATGTCTGCAATAAAATATCCCAGAAAGCACGTGATTACATTTTTTAGCTCTAATGAGGTATAAAAAATACAGCGAGGCTTATTCTATCGTATAGAGTTAGCATGCCTATTTGAGGAAGCAGCTTGAATGAAAGTTCAACAGAGACTTCACTGTGAAAAATACAGTGAATTTGAAGATATCTTAATGGCTAAAATTTTGGTATCTATTTTGAGTTTCTTGGTGCAGAATTGCATTTTCTATGAAAAATCTGATACTTAAGTTAAGTTTTCTAAATATAGGTTTAGATTTACATAGTACAACAAAATTAGCATTCCAGAAGATGATTTTTCTCAAACAACTGAAAGTATTTTCGCTTGAAATTTTTCAGGTGTTCCTACGAATTCAAGAAAACAATATCAGAAATTCAGAAAGGAATTCATAGTATGTCTACCTAAATAGCCAGCCATATGTGCTAAAATAAAGTCAAAACTAAAACCACAAAAACTGACATTTGAAATCAAAACGCTTTATAATTTTGCAAGGTTTTAACTATACTGCTTTGTCCCGCTGCTAGCAACATATTGATGCGTTCTGTTCGAGTTCATGGATTTGGAGTGATTAACGACAGCACTTGATGAAGAATGAAAACACAATTTATTAGCCAATATTACTCAGGACAGCTCCAAAAACACTTTTACAGTCGTCTAAAAACTACGACAAACACGTGACACAATCAGCAACACAGTCTTCAGGCTATCAGGCTATAACGGTGAAGACAGCTTCACGGCAAAGCACTAAAAATCAGCTCCCGACTCGCTCGATCGCTGTGGGAGCTCAACACACTCAGCAATGCGCTCACGATATCCTCAACGATGCACACTCTCGATGCATCAACTTGCGATATACTGACGAGACACTCGACACTAGACTGCTACTACTACTCCGCGTACAGGCAGGGTTTATATAGCTTTTGACCTGCCTTCGGGAACATTCTGGGTCAAACTGGCAAGAATTCGTTCCAGAGCGTTCTCCATCCGTCTATGGCAAATTGCCGATTTTGTTACGAAATGGGCGATTTCTCGACAACATGGCAACCCTGCCTTCCCTTGCCATTTCCTGGAAACCCTAAACCCGCGCTGCGGGGAAGCTATCTTACCGCGGCTGGGCATTTCGTAACACTATATATCGGACATGACTAAAAGTAACAAGTAAAAAAAATACAAATAAAAAAGTGAGTAAGTAAAAAAGACAAAGTAAGTAAGACAAGTAAAAAAAATTTTTTTTCCAGAAGTTTCCATTACAATTAAATGGGAAAGAAAACGAGTCTGAAAGAGTTCATGTTTTAAAGGTTACTCAAAAGGACTGTTTTAAAATTTAATATGCTTTATCAGTGCAGGGTATTGATAGAAATGGTCCAGATGGAAGAGTTAAACATTTTGTAGGAAACTAAATGAATATACATTTATGCTAATATGATATATATTTTATATCTTTGAAAAGTGAAAAATATATATTGTAGTCCTATAAAATATTTAATGTTTTTAAATACATACGTCATCAATTAAATACCAATCTGGTTAAAATTCAAAAAAATAATATTCTTAAGAACACCATCTATTGCTTTTAAATAGCTTCCTTTGTTAATCAATAACAGACATATTAAATTAAAAAGATAAATATGTTACATTTTGTCGAATAACAACAGACTCAAATGAAAAGTGAAATAAAGCAAAATCGTGATCGACACTAATAACCCTTTTCGGCTGATAATGAAGTGGTGAAGTATAGAGAAAAATAATGAAAGGAAATGAAACATACAATACTGTTTATGAATGAAAAATAGAAGCAAAAACAGAAGCCAGATGCTTACGGTTAGAACGTTTCGTCGGGTACCAGACCCTACGGTTAAAATGCTTGAAGACAGATAGAAATATGGAATGGAATTTAAATTAAACAGGATATGAGAAAAAGAAGCAGAAACAGAACCCAGAGACCTAAGGTTAGAATGTTATACAAGGTACGAGACTCTACTTTTAGAATGTTTGAAGACAAAGAGAAATGTGAAATGGAATTTAAATTAAACAGCAAATCAGAAACAGAAGTAGAAACAGAACCCAAAGGTAAATCAAGGTATAGAATGTTCGAAGACAAACAGAAATGTGAACTGGAATTTAAATTATTTGCAAAAATAAAAGATTTTGATGGCCATAGAAAGCTTCGAGATAACATTTACTCCGTATTTTAAGGAAGTATTTTGAATATTTAGGCAGAAATAAAATAAAAAGCACGGTGTGGACATAAAATGTCGAGCAACTGATGACATGCTAGCTTCCTGTCCGAATCATGTTTTCATGCTATTTAATAAGAAAATTTAATGACCTCCTGTTGTTATGTTACACCGATGAGTAACAAGCTTAAATGGCAAAAAATGCAGCAAATGTGTAATGTTTCAGACCTGAATCGCAATTTCATCAATAAGAGAAAAGTGGCTTGAAACTTATTTTAAGTAAGCGCATTTCGTAGCTTGAAAGGTGAGAAAGAAGGGAATAGTCATTACATAGTTATGATCGTCCGGAACAGAATTATTTTTTTATTCCTTTTTAGAATCAAACATTTTTTAATCGCTTGGTAATAATATGAGTTGAGAAGCTTCTATCAACAAAAACAGCTTTGGGATAGATGTGATTTCTATTCAAGAGCCGAATCGGATCCACAGAAAGCAAAAATATACAAGGAAATCAGAAGAATCTCGGAATGTGGCACAAGTAGAAAGAAAAAAACTAAAAGCATTTTCAATAATCTATGTACTGAAACCAAAATAATCTATGTACTGAAACAAATCTATGTACTGAAACCAAATATAAGTTAAAATATTTTAAGTGTGTTAAATAATTCGAGTTGAAACATTATAAAGGATTCTCGTACTACTCCGTGCTCTCTCTATAATTGGTAACACGTCCAACCAGCAGCTAAAAGAACCAATCGAATTTCTGCCGGGGCGTAGCTTATTTTTACGGCAAACCTAATAACTCTACTGTACAACGTAGTGCTACTAAGTTATCAGAGCGAGAAACGGCAAAATCAGTTATGCCTTGGCCGGAATTCGAATCATGAATCCTTTAGTTGTAGAGACATTAGGCTAATTTGAAGCTGGAAATGTGAAAAACGTGCAATACCTTCACCGGGACTCGAACTCTGACCTCTCGAATACGCGCCGACGCTTTCAGTTACATCTCGAAGGCATGCGAAAAGAAGGGAGAAAATGCCTTATACAATTGCCGAGTCATTAGGTTATTATAGAAGCAGTAGAAGTGAGGAATGAGAAATGTCCTCACCGGGGCTTGAACCACGGACCTCTCGAATACGCGCCGAGCGTGCTTCCAATTACACCACGAAAGCATCCCAAGAAGGCCTTATACACTCCCACTTTTAAGGGGCGACTGGGGATTAGGAAATCCATTTGCTAAATCCTGGTGCCGGAGAATCATCATTTACTACCCTTTTAGTTCGGGCGCCACTTGTAGAGTCTAATCTATTTTGGAAACAGAAGAAGTGAAAAATGAGGAATGCCCTCGCCGGGACTCGAACCACGCACCTCTCGAATACGCGCCGAGCTGGCTTTCAGTTAAACCACAAAGGTATGCCAAGAAGGCGGGAGAAATACCTTATACAATTACTAGCTGGACGTGCTGCCAGTTACACCTCGAAATCCCGCATAGAGGAAGGGAGATAATTTCTTATAAGTTATACCGAACAACAGAAACCATAGAATTCTTCACTGAAAGAGTCCTAGTTAAACTATCTGTACTGTTGTCTGTCTGTTAGACTATCTAGTTAGTTAAACTATCTGTACTGTTAAGATTGTAAACATGTATATCATCAAAATACCTCTCCCGAAATTTAAAGCTTAAGATCTTAAATATCTGTTTTGAAAGTAAAGACTAAAATAGGAAAACTTTAGGTATTAAAAACTTCAGTGGTAGGGAGGAAATTAAGCTGTTTATTAAAACAGGAAATCTAACAAAAAGGGAATCTAACTTTCAGAACAGAGAGAATTCTAAGTAATTTTGCTTAAGAAAATTTTAATACACGAAAAAAATAATGGTAAGAGATAGAAAATTTATAACACAAAACCTCAAAGTCTTCTTAATACAACTCACGTAAATTTATCATAACGTAAATATATACTAACAAAAGAAGTCCTAAGGAAAGTCTTTTGTGTTGTAAACACGACGGCTTGTGATAATATATATATATAAAAATAAATTATATAAAATATTTAAAGAAAGACGCATTGTCAAAAACTTTAAAATTAATTACGTAGCCTATTGCTGGTCTCATTTGCGAACTAAATTTTCCTTTTTTAACATTTAATATTTTAAACCATGAACTAATAAGAAAGCGAATAAGAAGGTAGGCCCAGACTTTCAGGTTTGGAATACATCGATAATCACTTCATCGTTACTAAGAATTACCAACCGAAAGTGTCTGGCCAAACGGTGAGCGGAGTGGAAGAAGATTCTTAGGAAATTCATGGCCGAACCTGGACTATTGTGCCAGTAAAAGAACAGAAAGACTTCTAGAATGTTCCTAAGACTTAATTTTAACAAACGAATTACGAATTATAAGGAAAATACTAAGGAATTATATTAATAGAAATAAAATCAATGTCATGGTTTATCGGAAGGCTAAGTCAAAATGCAGTTAAGGCTTCCTTTATATGTTTGTTATTCTGCGAACATTTTACATATACACCTTCATATACAACTTCATATACAACTTCCGATCAGAAATAATTAAAAAAAATATATAAATTTTAATTAAATAGCCCTGACATTCTACGTAATACCCGCCCCAGCCACCAAAGCTAAACTAAAATCTACAGCCTCAGTATTCGCTTGCTTTGTTCTCGGTTTTCT
Organism: Stegodyphus mimosarum; assembly: GCA_000611955.2. Classification (NCBI taxonomy): domain Eukaryota; kingdom Metazoa; phylum Arthropoda; class Arachnida; order Araneae; family Eresidae; genus Stegodyphus; species Stegodyphus mimosarum. Next base: position 525,734 of record KK118947.1, read on the forward strand.
CTTTTTCTCAGGCATTGGAGAAGGGGCCGTCAGCTGAATGAAAGCGGAAACATACATGACGATCACATAATATTTTTTTTGTAATCCATAAATTTACTTTTATAATCTTCATAGATATGCAACACTTTTTTATTACTTTTTATTTGAAATTGTTACGATATTTTGAACAAGAGGAAATCATTCATTATAGTGAACTTTGTTATTAAACATTACCCACACAACACGAAAACATCCTCAGGATATCTTGACGATGCTTTTCCTGGGATATGCTCGTATACTCATGGCATCAGAACATCCTTTCCAGCTTCCATCGGCTACTGCTGTATGATGTTAGGCTCTGAAGTCCTGCTTACAGCATCCCCAGAACATCTTTGAACATCTTCTCAATCTCCTAAATATATCCATTCGAGCAATTAATGTCCCATTCTAGGCCATCCTCTAGACACCTCTTTAGGTTTCATCGAAAACTTACGGGGTGTTATTGATTTGAGGGTCTACGAAATATCCCCTAACCTTCTAAAACATCCGTTCGAGGGCTTAATGCCACGTCCCAGAATAACCTCAGGACATTATCTATAGATCCCATCGACAGTGTATGGGTCGTTATCGGGATGTAAAGTCCTACTTACTAGGTTCTCAGGGAATCAGAGAATATCCATTTAATCATCTAAACATCAACTCCCGATCCCGAGTGCTACCCCAGGAATCTTCGCTAGGTCCCACCGAAAGTGTGTAGGGATACTGAGATGATCCTAAGACCTAGTTACCTCTCACAGATACTTTCAAATCCTCCTTCTATGGTTACTATGCTGCAATAAGAAGTTAGAAGATTTACGTAAATTTTATTTTTAAAATTTGAATTTGAGAATAATTTTTAAATATATCCAAAATTGAATAAGGCACTTAAAATGAAACATCAGTGTAAAAAATTACAAGAGGAAACTTTTATTTTTAAAATTAAAATATAAAATATTAAAAATCAATATATTGACTCGTACAAGATTATAAGAAGGGAAAATCTATTTTGATTTTTAAGTAATAAAGATAATAACAGTATATATTTTGAATAAACCATTTTAAACTTTAGTGTTTTTCTGCTTGAATTCATATTTCTCACTAGCAGCTGAGACTAGTATTGTAACAAAAGTAGTTTCAAAGCTGTAAGTAGCCAAAAGATTAGTATAGAACTGAAATGACTGGTTAATGAATGGTGCTCTTTTAAAATTAATTAGCCATTCATCAAGAATTAAAGTTTCATCTGGCTCAGTCCCCTCAATTAATCAAATTACATGGTTGCAAAGTTTAATATGCACGCCATAATTAGAGGGCAGTTTTCGTTCTGACAAGGCAAAGAACGATGTACTTGAGGTTAAAAAATTCCACATCCAGCTGTTAACTGCAATTACCAGAGCCAGTTCCCAATAGATTACACTATTTTTTATTTTCACAAAGTGATCGGTGGGCGTAGTGTCTAAATATGAGATTATTTTCGGTCTATTACTGAGGTAGGATGCTACTAAAATGACCTGTTGGGCATTGTACCTACTCGTTTGTTTTATAGCTCCTGAAAGACGCTATGTTGATTACAAAGCACGTGTGAATTCTTGTTCAGTTGAAATAAATGATCGTGACATGGAAGTTATTGCCAAGCCGTACAGCATAATATTTTTCATTTATCTTCCAAATTATACTAATAAAATGCTCACCGGTGTAGCAATATGAGTCATTTAAAAGCACTACATTTCTTAATAACATTTTCGTACTTTTCAATAGTAATAAAATTAGCTATCGAATTTTACCGCAGCTTCAGTGGACGGATTTTATTGTCATATGCAAACAGAATGTCGGTTTCTCTGAACATTAGTTATTTCGTAAATACTTATATAAACTAATTTAACGAATTTTTTTTTGAGTAACACAGTATATAACCCGATTATAGACTATCACTTTCACTCAATCACACACACACACACACACATATATATATATACAATCGGCTATACTGATAAAAATCTTAAAAGTTTGTAAAAAAGTAAAGACCACGAGCATCTATGTATTTAATTTTTTTTCAGTGTAACTGAGTGTTGAAAATATGGTTTTATTGGATTGCAACGACATTATTATATTTGTTCAGAAAAAAGGGGAAATATTTGTATGATTTCCACCAGCACTTATGCCAGCAAAATTCAATTTCTGCTGTTCTCAATTTTTGCAATTATTGTTTAACTTCTGTGTAACTCTATGCTTCCCAGGATGCCTTTGTGGTCTAAAAGTAGCACACTCGGCGCGTATTCGAGCGGTATAGGTTCGAGTCTTGGAGAAGGCATTGCGCATTTTTCAAGTCTCCTGCTAATGTCTCTACAACTCTACGAAACCCTCTAACTTCTATGCTGGTTATGCACACATAAATAACTTTATTTCTTGTTGTAAAATGTCTAGTTTGGGTTTCGTGATAGAATTATACATTCCAAAACTAGTTTCTTATATTTTTTTTGGTTACAAATTGTAGAGACATTAGGTATATTTCGAAGCAGGAGATATGAAAAATGTGCAACGCCTTCGCCGGGAATCGAACCGCGGACCTCTCGGTTACGCGTCGAGCATGCAGACCACTACACCACGAAGGCATGCGAAGAAGGCGGGAGAAATACCTTATAAAATATGTACAGGTATATATGCTTGTAATAATAAAAAATCTCTCCATATTTAAGCAATCTCTTTTTAGATAAATACAATTTTACCTTCGGCTTTTGGTACAAAATTTTAAAATGATGTATTTACAATGCATTGAGATTTAAAGTAGATGTACAGAGAATGGTTTTATAAGTTACTCTTTTCTAAGCTTTTGCTCCATAAAATGAGAATGTTAATGCTTTGATATACAAATTTAAAATAATGCAGCAATTTTTCTTTATCCCTTTTTACGTTTTAGTACATAAAGGTAAGGTCTAAGGTTAAAAAAACCCGAGTATTCCGTATGCTTTGTAACTTGCAGTTTTGAACATTATTTTATACTTTCACTAAAATAATATCGATTTTCTGCAATATAGTTAAAAGCGAATTACCTTGTTCTAAATACTTTTATCTTAAAGACTACAAAAAATCTAACATAATAATGCAAATTTATGTAGAAAATCGAAGATATTTTCCCATTTTTCGATCTGTAAATAGCTTTAAGTAAGTACCGAATAATAAGCTTCGTAAATTTGGCAATCAAAGCAAAATTTTACGAGATATTGTCAAAATGGCGACTTTAACATAAGCTTTAAAATCTGAAAACTGCATCACATTTTCTATATTCCTCCAAGTTAGCATTACCTTGCATGTAACAATGTAACTATGACAATTACAGTCTACCAGGATAACGTTTTTCCTCACCAGTGTTTTACTTTTCTCCCTGCGGGCAGAAACATTTCGCAGGTGCAAAAACAAAACATTTGCCACTTTTTTGTCTGTCTGGCCGCCCGAAGACACAGCATAAATGCGATACCGTCTCGAAAAATGATCTTTCAATTCTAATGGCAGGGAGGTTAAGCAAGTGTGAGTGCAATGTGCGGAAAAATGTAATGGATGAAAAGGAAACTGAAGCCGAAGGACACAGCCGCTGTGTAATTACAACTGTTGCTTAAGGTTAGCAATATATTCGGCTATTTGCCTCCCATTGTTTATAACACACACATGGAAACTTATGGCTTAATAAAACTGCAAATTTTACTGCATTCATGTCGTTTATTTCAGATATCATTTACGTATCGTCAAAACACAAAAATGTTATTTCAAATATAAATTTTAGCAAATATTATAACAGTAGTAAGCGAAGTAATATTATGGGTAAAATTATTTCTTTTATAGAATTCTCACATAAGAACTCTTTGCATCATGTCTTGTTGTTAATACTGTATGGAAACCCTAATTCAGATAAAAATTTTATTTCATTTTTTTTTCGTTTTACTGTTATTTTACATATATGCAGTTGAAGGGTGCATTTAGTTTGAAGTATAACAGAAGAATGTTTCGACTTTGCATCTCTATGTATGCAACAATTTACCTTTGCATTGCATACTCTTTGTTTGCATCGCTGCATCTATATTCTAGCTCCAGTAACTTTGACTATTATTCTAATGTCTACGACTGATGTAAAGATATGCTTCCAATTAAACTACGAAGGCAAGCGGTAAGTAGAGAGAGCAAATACCTTACCTTCTCTCCTACTTAAAGGGCGACTGGTAAGGCAGAATTCGCCGAATCCCTATTGTGATGAATTATTGTTCTTTACATGTTCCTTCAGGAGTCACTGTAGAGACCAGCTTAGAATTTTTATATGCCAAGAAACATAAAAAATGATCAATTAAAAAACATATCTTTATGTTTTTAACTGAGCGTTTTTAAGGAATTCAAACTATAACATTTTTATGTTTCTGTTTGAATTAGGAATTTGATATAATGGTTACTTAAAACTTGAAATGCTGTTAACTAATAATGTATTAAATCTTTTGATTTTAAAACTGTTCAAGTAGCAACTATGTGACAGTTGAAAAAACGAAAGGTTTGTTTTGAAAGGCAATAAATTTGGAACATTAATCAAATAATTCTGAAATTTCTTCATTTCGAAGATTAAATTTTGAACTATTTGAAAACTGAAGTTCCGCAGCGATTAGCTTGATAAGGATATATGAGAAAAATTCCAAACTCTTTAAAACAGATTATGTATCAAATTAATAAAAATTGCTCATGAAATATAGCATTGTCATTCCAAATAAGTATGTATAAAAATTTCAAGAAAATCAGATAGATAAATGGGAATCAAAAACTAATTTTAAATTTTGATTCAAACAAAGTAAGCCGCCAAAATCAATCAACGAATTCACAGAAGCAAACGAAATAGAGAAATTATATGTTAAATAAAATCGTCTGAACAACAAATATATTGAATAAATAGATGCAAACACGGAGAATAAAATTTTTGGTGCAGAATAGTTCTTAACAGCTAAAATTTTCTTTCTGCGCGAAGAAGATAAACCTATATTAAATAAAAATTGTAAATAATTAATAACTACAAAAACTGAAAAATTAAGTCTGCCAAAAAGGCAAGTTTCGTTGCAAAAATAATCAATAAATTTTTGTTCTCAGGTTAGCTTCCCAAACTACTTCGAAGCATATACAAAAGCTACTTTTACAGTTGAAAGAAATTTAATTATTTGCAAAAGCGAAACAAAAAGTAGATCCTTTAAATAACATTTTGAAGTTCATTAAATGTAAGTTTAAAATTTGGCCATTGCTTATACTTCCAAAATTATTCCTATATGCCTTTTTAAATGCTTAATCTTTAAATATTTTACAGGATTTTTATAAATAAATCATCTTTTCGTACTTTAGATTCATGCTCAGAAAATAATTATCATTAGCTGTTACGGCCAAAATCAACAATATAAATAAAGTTTTTATAAAACTTAATCTCTTTTATTCAAATAATTTATTAATAAATGGCTTCTGAACATGTTGCAGGAAATTTTTAATGATTTTAATCTAGATAAACTTCTAAATAAGGGCATAACACATGGGTTTAGAAGTTGCATTTGCAATTCTTCTGAATATTTGAGATTATTAAATGGCTTCACTCTTTGCTAACGATATATATCTGAATTTTAAAGAATTTTGTTTATGATTTTTTCAGAAAGATACGTTGAATAAATGAAAACCATAATCAAACATAACCCTGGTTTAAAGTCAGTGTTCATTATTTTTATATCTCGCTGTCTTTGAATTCCAACAGAAAAATTTCAGAATATGTTTATTACTTTTAATAGTTATCCTTACCAAAAAGTCTTAAAGAATTACATAAAAGCTAAGTTATAACTGGAAGTGCGCCATTATTATTCATTTATTATACCAAATGAAGACTGTATTTCAATAAACAATGTTTCTTTATTTTAAGTAACGAATTCATTTTCAGTATAAGGAATGTTTAGCTTATATTTGTTGTGACATGGATATCTCCCAAGAAATAAAAATAAAATGGCGTTATGGATGGTCGATGAATCTTTGCCATCCACTAGACTTCTTACTTCTTCCTTCTTCCTTCCTCTTCTACTTCTTTTATAATACACGTTTTACATTTTTCTTTATTATCAGTGCAATAGGACGTAAGCTAATATATTTCTTAAAATATTTTGATATTTTTCACAGAGATCAGATTATTAACAAGATATTTTTTATTTAAAAAACTATAATTATGTATTATTTTTTATGTAGAAATATAAATAAAATAGTTGTTTATCTTTGTGAAATGAATTTGTATAAATTTAAAGTAAAGGAATGAATTGATAGTTTGTAGAGTCATTAGGCTTTTTGATGCTGGAGACGTGAAAAATGTGCAATGCCCTCGATGGGACTCGAACCTGGACCTCCCGAATACGCGTGCTACCGTGCTATCGTTACACCACGAAGACATGCTGGTAGGAGGAAGAAAATACCTGATCTACTCCCCCTTTTAAAGGGCGACTGGGAATTAGGGGGACCCATTTGCCAAATCGGTGGTGACGAATTTTTGCCCACCACCTTTTAGTTCAGGTGCCACTGAAAAGTCTTTAGAGCTTTTGTTTCTGAAGCAGCATATGGAAAAATTAAGTAATGCTTTTGCCAGGACTCGAACCTTGATTTCTCTAACATGCGTCGAGTTTTCTACCATTACACCAAGAAGGCATGCTGGAAGAAGAGGATAATATCTTATAAATTAAAATGTCACCAAAACCATTGTGGACGATCAGATTAGTTACCCCTTCTTAATAATACATAATATATTATTATATTTAATTTTTTATAATAAAGTATTTAAAAAAATGTAGAGAAGTAAATTAAGAAATTAATAAGGAACTTTATAAAAATGTCAAAGCCTGAATTTTCGGCTAGTTTGCATTTTAGGATTGTGTTATTTACATTATCATTTCGTTCTAAAGATTGTCTGAATGAGATCATTTCAGAAAGCTTTTAGGTCCATTTTGTTCATAAGGAAATCTTAAATTTGGAAATTTTTTAAGGCAATCTTTGAGTCTCCAAAATGTAACTTTTCTTGCGTCAAGTTCTATATAACCCTATCTTCAAACATCCTTCTTTAGTACAGTGTTTTTTAATTTTTTTTCAGTTCTGTTGTATGCTATTGTACGGGATATCATTACTCAAAAGTTAATGATGGTCTAGAAAAATTAGCTTCCATTGCTTCCTAAAGCAACTTCAGCGAAAGCAACTTTCATTCTCACAGTGGCTGCGAAGCTCTCAAGTCATTTGATAAATTCTGGGTGGCTTTCACCTTTACTTGACGAGTTTTCGGCGTTTCCCAGCGGGTCTTAATGCCAACCCCGAAGAAAATAATTGTTTTCAATCATGCTGTCCGTCACTGAGAGCAATAAATGAGTTAGTTCAATGATTTTGAAATCAGCTTGGATGACCTGATGATAGATGAATGATGAATTGGATTATAAAAAGGGCATGCTTAAGCAACTGGAGTACCCGCAAGTAGGACGATAAAAAACAGCGGTAAAACCTCCGCGAGAAATATGAATTGAGAATAAGTTGTAAGGTTTTAGTTTAAACTACCAAAGTTTTATTTTAATTTCCCTTTCCCATGTGTTCTTATTTCAACTTTCCGTTAGAATGAGCTCGCGTTTCAGCTTGATGCTAATTTGAAGTGGAGCCAAGTTTGTATTTAAGCGTTATCAAGGAACTTCCCGGTGTGAGAGAGCTTTTAGTCTCAGATCACTGCTACTCTGTTCGACATTCGCCTGACTAGCTAGTATTTAAATTCTAAGCCTTAGCGCTGTTACGCTTTACTTATTGAAATAATCTAAGTGCGTTAGTATTAGCTAAATCTTGCTACTCACCATTGATCGTTTAGCATAGAGGCCAACCTCGCGTTTATAGCTCTGTGAGCAACGACTACTTAATTTCTATTTTTATTTTAAATTATTTGACTGTTCAAGTTAGACCCAAGTGCGGTCATTATTTTCTGTTATCCCTCCCGAGTTGGGAAGTGGCTGTAAATATAGTGGTTTAATAAAAGAGGATTTTAAATCCTTCTTACGTGCAGTTATTCTCCCACTTAACCACAGTATTCTACCACAGAACATAGCTGCATTCAGCTCCCTGTTCAAGATCAGGACTTAGACTACTTCACGAATATGTTCGCCAAGACTATGCATAGCACACTCAGTCCTGACAAAGTAACTTACATACTTAATGGAATTATTGTAAATTAACTTTATAAAGCATTATACTTCTCAAAAGCTCTAAATGGCCTCTAATACCAGAAAGCAAGTTTCTTAATTTTTCAGTCACTAAGGCCATTTCATATGTGCTTTTCAAATATAGCAACTTTGTTCTCTGTATGATGAAACAGTAAGAATATTTTGTTTAGTTATTACCAGGAGACTGGAAGAAGCAAAGTGCGTACTTTAGCAGGCTGTAGCAGATGTTGCTCCGAAGTGACGTGTATTTGAAGAATCCAGATGCGAGAAATCCGAGAGATATAATCATTCAATGCTTTCTCAATGCTTCACGTGTATAAGTTTCATGTCTCAATGTTTTCTTAATGTTTCTCAATATTTCATGTGTATATTGATTACTCAGCAGATCAAGGAATATTTTCTCACGGAATGATAACGATTTTCATTCTTAGCAACGTAACGTTACCCACCTTAGTAACGTCAAGTTACCCACGGCCTTAGTAACGTTATCCTTATTAACGTTGTCAGGACTGAGTGTTCGGTGCATATTCTTGGCAAACATCTTCTTGAACTCCTTAAATCCTGATCTGGAACAGGGAGCTGAATGCACCTATGTTCTGTGGTAGACTATTGTGATCAAGTGGCAAAAAGACTGCACTTGAAAGGGATTTAAAATCCTCTTTTATTAAACCACAATTATTTGCAACCACTTCCCAACTCGGGAGGGATACAGAAAATAAATGACCGCCACTTGGGTCTAAACTGAACAATCAGATAATTTAAAGTAAAGCTAAATAGAAATTAAGTCGTCGTTGCTCGCAGACCTATAACGCGAGGTTGGCCTCTAAACTAAATGGTGCGTAGCAAGGTTTAACTAATACTGACGTACTTAGATTTACTTCAATAAGTAATCACGGAACAGCGCTACGGCTTAGAATTTAAATGCTAGCTAGTCAAGCGAACGTCGAATAAAGTAACCGTGGTCTGAGACTATAAGCTCTCTCACCTTGAAAGGTTTCTACCTTTCGTTTACATACTACTTGGCTTCACTTCAAATTAGCATAAAGCTTAAACGCGCGCTTATTCTAACAGGAAATTGAAAGGAGAACAGATAGAAAGAGTTAAATTAAAATAAAACTTTGTTAGTTTAACTAAAACCTTACAACGTTACGTTACCCACGGCATCAGACAACATACCAAATGCACTGTTCTAACTTGAATTGTAATACTTGAAAAGTGTCGTTTAAAAACTGAGAGATTACATAAAGTTAAATGCAAAAAACCATCACCTGAGATATTTCAAGGATGTGTAGAAAACATTGGTGTACTTTACACTAGCGTTTGAAATAGTCTTGTATATTAACATGTGAGAAAAAAAAAAGAAATCTTATTGAGTATGTCTCTTTTTTTGTGCTTCGAAGAAGGTGATGCTTCTCCATTTAATGTTTAACTTTTACAGTAATATATTATTCTATGAATATACTGCTAATTTTTTAACTACATATAGTGATTTCAAGACAGTAAATTGCATGACTGTTTCCTGGTTCAAATATCTATTATCACATTTATCATAATGAAATGCACGATAATACATTCATTATACATATTCAATAATCTAATGATAAGCATCGACAGCCTGAGGAATGTGAACTGATTGAAAAATATGTACACTGCGCAAAAAAGAAAAAAAAGGGGGGGACAGTTCTAGATCTCCCGTTCTACTGGGCCGATTGACGAAACTCAATTTGCGTTTTTCATATCTCGAAAGAGTGACTTAGGATATGTATCAGATTTATATATAGCAGTGTTTTAATATACGTATTTTGACACAAAACCGGACTTTTCCTGATATGACGTGCCAATGTTTTCTCATAGTTCGATTCTACGACTCAAATTATGCCAAACTGCCAAGTTTTGTAAAAATCAAACGAGTAGTTTTTAAAAAGTTAGCTCTGAAAATTTTAGCTCCTCACTGTTGATTGAATGTCATTTATATTCATGAATATCTCTTTTTTATTAAACTTGTCAGGACTGAGTGTTCTATGCATACTCTTGGCGAACATATTCGTAAAGTAGTCTTGGCGAACATATTCGTATGTCCTGATCTTGAACAGGGAGCTGAATGCAGCTATGTTCTGTGGTAGAATACTGTGGTTAAGTGGGAGAATAACTGCACGTAAGAAGGATTTAAAATCCTCTTTTATTAAACCACTATATTTACAGCCACTTCCCAACTCGGGAGGGATAACAGAAAATAATGACCGCACTTGGGTCTAACTTGAACAATCAAATAATTTAAAATAAAAATAGAAATTAAGTAGTCGTTGCTCACAGATCTATAAACGCGAGGTTGGCCTCTAAATGATAAATGGTGCGTAGCAAGATTTAGCTAATACTAACGCACTTAGATTATTTCAATAAGTAATAGCGTAACAGCGCTAAAGCTTAGAATTTAAATGCTAGCTAGTCAGGCGAACGTGGAACAGAGCAGCAGTGATCTGAGACTAAAAGCTCTCTCACACCGAGAAGTTCCTTGCTAACGCTTAAATACAAACTTGGCTCCACTTCAAATTAGCATAAAGCTGGAACGCGCGCTCATTCTAACGGGAAGTTGAAATAAGAATACATAGGAAAGGGAAATTAAGATAAAACTTTGTTAGGTTAAACTAAAACCTAACAAAATTACTCGATTTCTTCATCCAGAATTCGAAATTTGGGCTTAATCCAAATATAATTCGCAAATTTTCTATGATTTATTTTTAAAATTTGCATTTTTAAATAATTTAAAAACATTTTTCGAAAACATTTTTTATTATAACATATACAATTTTTAGCATTAAAGTAGATGTATTTCTAGGCACACTCGCAAAAAATAAGAGTTTTTTATTCAAAATTTCCTAAGATATACGTGAATTTACACATTGGTGTGCTTTGAAATTTGGCATATTCGTTACAAGCGATTACGCCAAATGTGGTTTACGCACTTTGTTAAACTTCTTTCAAAGTAATGAACGTGACCCTTTTTCTATTCGTATACAATTAAAAAAGGAGCGGAAAGTAGGTTGCTATAAATTAAGAAGTTCGCGAAGTGAGTTATTCTTGGCGCAAACTGAAAAAAAATACGCCAATTTAAGTTGTAGAATCGAAATATGGAAAAAAATCGGCATGTCATTTCCGAAAAAGTCCGATTGTGTGTCAAAATACCAATGCTAATATAAATTAATTATAATAATATAATAATATAATTAATGCTATATATAAATCTAACATATATCCTAAGTCGCACTCTCGAGACATAAAAAACGCAATTTCATTTTCGCCAGTCGGCAATCAGCCCAGTAGAATGTGATGTATAGAACTGTTTTTATTTTTTCTCAGTGTACAAGATCTAGTTAATGTTTCTTTATATCTCATACAGGTATTATGGCCATAAAAATAATATCTCAGTTGATAAGTTTTGAAAGCCATTCCTAAATTTGTATTTTTCCCAGATTCAATAATCAGGTGAATGACATTTTCCATAAATTTATTTATAAAATACTAGCGGAAGCAGCCGATGCCAGTTAAGTTAGATTGAGAGTAATGTATCTAGGAAGAGAGAGAACGATATTGCTTTAATCCTTCTCTAATAACTATGCAAAAAGCACGATTCATAGTCATACATTTTTCAGCAGATGCGATATGGAACTCACATAAAAAATTCCCATAGAAAAATAAGCTAATTCTCTCACATTATATCAGCAACAATGGCACGCCATTTTTAATTATTTTCGTCTTTCCAATCAAATGGTCGTAAAAGCTCAAGTTCTATCCAATATTTCACCTATATTCAATTTTAGTCGATTCAATGTGGCAAAACATTTATCATTAGCGATCAGAAATCAATCACGCGAACAAACAAACACAGACACAAACAGACATTCTTCTTTATATATATAGATTTTGTAAAACTTAAAACTTTTTGATTAACAACCTCTACGATTTGAAAGCGAGCAGTAGCAATCAAAGCTGTATCTTAATTTTGAGATATATTGCTACCAAAGCTGTATGATACTTACATACAGCATATCTCAAACATACAGCATATCTTACATATCTCAAAATTAAGCATTTTATCTATAACGTGCGAGACTGTTGCCACTCGGAAAAATGACTGCGAAAATCAGCGCTTTGGGAGTTTTTAATTAATATTTCGGCTTATTAAAGTTGTACGAAGATGGGAGTAGCCGAAATGGCTTCCCACGAATTTGTGGAATCGGAAATAATGTATTTAATGTTTGGCAATGCTATTTTTATTTCATCGTAAAATTTGGAACATTTTTATCAACAAACTCCAGAATTTGAAAGCGATCAGTGGCAACAACTTTCCAAATAAAGCAGATGTTCATCTCCAGCTTGCGAGACTGTTGCCAGCCGGAAAAATGAGGGTAAAAATGATCGTTTTTTCGAGTTTTTCATATCTCTGATTTTAGCTACTTTTTTGGAAAAAAGTGTACGTCGACCTTTCCCAGGACCGCCGAAAAGAATTGTAGAAAGTTTAGTGACGATAGCTATAGTAGTGATTGAGTTATTAGTTGACAAACATACAGACTTTCTTCTTTATATATATAGATAGCTGGATTATTTAAAAGAAGTTGAAAGTATATACTGTTAATGGACAAAGACTTACTCTAACATTACAAATACCATTTTTATAGAAACGTATTATTTATTTTCAAATTTTACACAATAAATTTTGCAATCAAATCTTTGCAGCCATTTTACCCAAAATCCATATTTTCGATCACCTAATTATTATTCGAGATCTCAGTTATTTTAAGTGCGTTCAAACTGCCAATTAGAGATAACAAAGTTAGGTGATAGAAGAACTACTAATTAAGTGCTTTTCTTCAGATTGATTATTATCTAAGTAGGTGCTACTCGTTAACAGAAGCTTTTATACATTTTCAGAAACTCACGAAATTCTTATTGCACCTTTTTATTGTACTTCCAGATGTAATTCTTCTACATGTGGTGCATTAATTTAACCACAGGTAAAACGTTTAGTTATATATAATAGATTATAGTTAACTATGTGGTACTTTGTTCTTAAAATTAATTAGTAAACACTTGACTACTGAAAAATGGCAAAAGCAATTATAGCTGTTTATTAATAATTAGACCTTGTTCAAATTGTAGGTGAAAAGCCTGATATATTTAATAGCCTGGAAAGTAATAACTATGCTAATAAAAGGGCTTGCATCTGTAAAATATGTAGCAAATTATAATATTGTTACGTGCGTACGGGTTCGTTATGGATTGAATGCACAAGTCGTAAAAAAGTTAACAAAAATTTATTCTTTCCACAAGAAATAAATCAAAATGCTGAATCAGAGAATCAAATTAGAGATATTTTCACAATATCACAGTATCTCAAAAGGTTAGCAAAAACTCAGTTCAAAACAGATAAAATAATTCTATCTCACAGCGAAATCGCTACAATCAATAACAGCATTAAGTAAACAAACAGCAGTTCGCTTTTTACAGCTACAACTACAACAACAACAACTGCAACAACTACTGAGATGAGGTGTTTCAATTCGGCTTTTATAAGCTTTTTAATTACCAGTAGAACAATCTCGATTTTTATAGATTTTTCTGGATGGCAACAGTAATTACGACATATTTATTTATTAAGCATTAAATGCACACGCTCTTTTATTTTTATTGTTATTTTTTTTTCCGACGTAGCATTCTCTTCAAAAATCGTCTGCGTTGCACGGGGAAATAAAAAGGAATTTTAATTACAATTCTAAATAAATAGCCAAATAAATGTGAAATTCGTAACAATATCTTACCTTAATATTTGTAAGATATCTCGTGCTGTTACTTCAAAATTGAGTAGGAGAATTAGTCTACCAGCTATCCACGAAAATAAAACCGAAGAACTTTAAGACTATACAATTTTCTGCCGCTGTTCCATTGACCAACACTGTTCGATACAATAATAGCATTTTCTTTTTATTTTTCCTGGAAAAGAAAATTTCGAAAAAATGATTGCCAACGCTCTTTTTTTTTCTATGGGATAAAGAAACTTTAGTTGAATTTGCTATTCTGTCTATACATTCCAAATTCGCTCTCTCTTTATTAATTTACTTGCTTTTTTATCATTCATTTGTTATTATTGTAGCACAACTTGGTATGTTATCTTTAAGTCACGTCTGTGCCTTTTTAAGTACACGAAAGTATTTACTTCAGAGTCATGGAAAGCGGTTTTGAGTTGATTACTTTTTGGAAGCCAGCTGCATTGTTCTTTCCTTCAATCATGGCTTTTGGGAACACATATTCAAAATAACATGTTTTGCGAAATCTGATAGTAATCATACTTTTTCATGACCATTGACAGTAAAGTAGAGAAACAAGAAGTGCAAGTTCCTAATAAAAGAATGTTAGTAGCATTTCAAGCGAATAATACTCTTCTTTGTATACATTGTTCGTTTGTCATTGAGATTATTGGTGCAAGATTTCATGTCTTTTTCTGACCTATTTGTATAGTGAACTGTTTTTATTATCATATTTTTTATTTAATTTTATACTTTTTAGTCCAAAGGGACAATTTACGTAGAAGGACTACTAATTTCGTTTGGGAATTTTGCGTTGGTTCGCTATAAATGTCGGTTAAATTTTCAAATTGTTGCCACCAAATATTAGAGACCTGTGTTATATTTAAAGAAATTAAATAACGAAGAATCTGCATAAATGTACGTATGTTTCTCGCATTAGGATAAAACAACGGTACTCAGAGTCATAATATTTTGAATAACACATTCCTGCACCGAATATGGATCGGTTAAATTTTCAAATTATTACCACCAAATATTAGAGCCCTGTGTTATATAAATTAAATAACGAAGAATCTGCATAAATGTATGTATGTTTTTCGTATTAGGATAAAATAACGGTACCCAGAGCCATAAAATTTTGAATAACACATTCTTGCACCAAATATGGACATCTGGAAGTTCAAATTTTAAATTTGTTTTATTGTCTATTTTATATTTTGAAAAACGAATTTTTGATTAACAAACTCAACTATTTCAAAGAGCAATGACAACACTGTACGAAAAAAAAATTATCTCCTGCGCACGCGACTGTGTATCGGGAATTCTAAAGATATGCCCATTTTAAAATTATTTTGTGATATTGCTGTTGACCTGAATTTTATGGTTTTAATGCGAAGAACATGATATTTAATAAATAAAGGTAACACACAAAACGCTAAAAAATGCCTCTTTGGGCATATTGTAAAATCTGAAAGCTTTCAGATTTTTTTTTTATTTTATTAGTCCAAGGGGACTTTGTCCCTGACGCACTATTGTTTTCGTTTTGCGATTTTGAGTCGAATCACTCTGAATGTCCGTTTCACTTTTCAAATTGTTGCCACCAAATATTATCGCCCTGTATTATATTTGAAGAAATTAAAAAATGAAGAATCTGCATAAATGTACATATGTTTCTCGCATTGTGATAAAACAACGGTACCTAGAGCCATCCAATTTTGAATGACGTAATCCTACTGCGAATATAGGCATCTGGAAGCCCAAATTTAAAATTTGGAATTTGTTTTATTATCGATTTCGTATTTTGTAAACCTTTAAGAAATTTTTGATTAACAAACGCAAGGACTTTAAAGCGAGCCATGGCAGCGTTGTACAGAAAATCATTTTTACCTCCGGTGCGTGAGACTGTGTATCGGAAATTTTAAAGATATGTTCAATTTAAAATTATTTTGTGATATTGCTCTTGAACTGAATTTTATAGATTAAGTGCGAAGAATATGATATTTAAGGAATAAAGATAACACACAAAATGTTAAAAACATCCCTTTAGATGTAATTTAAAATCTGAAACCTTTCAGATTTCCTTTTTTATTCTTACATTAAGAATATATTGTAAAATGTGGGTGCATCATGCCTTCAAAAACGCTTTAACTTAATATCCAGTTAAGAACTCAAAGAATTTTCAGTCCTCATACATAAGTTGCATTGTAATCTGAAAATGTTAAATTTTAAGCTAAAATTGCCTGTTTTTTTAAATTTTTGTTCTTACGTATCTAAATTTAGGAAAAAAAAATATTATCAGAAAATTTAACACGTTTAATTCTTCTCTTTTACAAAATCACTTAGCATTTTCCCTTATATTATAAATAACCATTTTAAGTTTTATAAGTGAAGCATTTTTATTGTTTTACTTAAATATCACTATATCCAGTACGTTATCATTCGACACACATTTCTAGAGGATGTCGTATAAATTTTACATCTTTTAAAAAATCATATAAAATCAACAAAATGGCCGCTCAGAGTTCGGTTTGCGTCTAAGGACATATCACAGAGGCAGTTTTTTTTGGGGGGGAGGGGAACTGAGTGTATTTCAAATTCATATTTTTGCTGATAAATTACATTGTATGGTTAATATTATGAAGATGAAGAAATAAAGGTTCTTTTAAAGAAGATACGCAACTGAGAGCTGATGGCGGATGGCAACAGCAATGGCAGAGCTGTAAGGTGTTCTCAAATGCCAACGAGCAAGTGCTGTATAACAGCTTTTCTTTTTATTTTCACAGTGTGATTCTAATAACTCTGTCTATTGGTGAAAAACTGAATTCAAATTTATTTTTATGCCCGCCGCCGTCAAAAGAGGTATCTGTGTCCCCTGAAAACATTGCAGACGAAAACATAGCGGAGAAAGCGACGCTGGCATAACAAAACATCGTGAAAGAACGGAAAACAGTGACAAAACATTATAATTCTAAAACATCGTCAGATAAAACAAATAGAACGGTTTAAAAACTTCTTTATTTTAAGATTGTTGTGAAGTATATCGTAATAAAATAAAGCGCCTACAAATCATTGCAGACATATACATTTTCTGACTTCAAAAGCTTTAAGTGCATGTTCGCATTACTAACCCAGCTTTGTGAATTAGATTTCTACTAACCCAATTTTATGAAAGAGATTAATAATGTAATGATCTTAAATGATTAACTACATAACTTTAAAATTCTATTAACTGCTATACGTAGCATTCATATTCTACTCATTTTAGATTTCTGAAAGTTTTCTTTCAGGTTATTTTAGTAAAAATTTATTGGTTAATTTAAACGCATGACTTAAGTGTTTTTCACTTCTTCTTATTATTACCATAAAGTATTATGTTGTAGAGACATTATAATGTCAAAAAATACCTATAGGTCTTTTTTGAAAAGCAGAAGACCACTGTGGGTAGTAGACAAGAGGAATTTGAAATTACGCCTTAAAATAGATGATTGCAGGAGACTACAATATAAATGGCTCAGCTAATTATCGGCTCAAATTTTACATTCGTCGGTTAGAAGAATGGCTAATGCCAGCTAACTAAAGTAACAGAGCTGGACTAGAGAAAAGTATGAATACAAATTCTGCTATGAAATACCCTCTTTTCAAAACTAAAAAACTCCGACTTAAATATGTTTAAATCATTTGTATCCTAGTGAGAGTCAACAAAAAGAAAAAATGATAGTATAGATCTAAATAATAAGCTGGTTAATTAACATAAGCTATATATCGCGAATAATATATTTAATACTTTTGAAACACTTTGCCTGAATGCGCACTGTACTATCTCCAGCTGTCCCAAAGAATAAGGTGAAAACAAGTTATTGTTGTGTATGAATCTGGCTATTTTCTTTTATTCTTGCTTTTAACCCCTATTTTTTTAAGCAGACGAAGTATTTATCTTTTTTACCTCAAGTTTTACCAAAATGATACTTAATATATTTACTACGATCTCAGATTCAGAATGGGGCGTCATCTTGAAGATTATTTTTCAAGCCGCAGAGCAATCAGTGTTGTTAATCTTCACGATTTGTGCTCAGGAGATCCGAAAATTGCTGTTAAAAGGCACGAGTGTCACACCCATTTGCAAGAGATCGGTGTTGAAAA
Source organism: Stegodyphus mimosarum (assembly GCA_000611955.2). Classification (NCBI taxonomy): domain Eukaryota; kingdom Metazoa; phylum Arthropoda; class Arachnida; order Araneae; family Eresidae; genus Stegodyphus; species Stegodyphus mimosarum. Next base: position 543,915 of record KK118947.1, read on the forward strand.
GTCACTGTTACAAACTCTGTGTCTGTGTTAAAATGTAGCGGTTGTATCCTGAGTAATAAAGGTAATAACTTATACTTGAAAACATCATTATGTGCAATCACGCATCCCCAAATGGATGCGTGAAATCACAATAATTGCAAAACCAGCTTATGTTTTCGAAGACTTCTGTTATTTATCCGTACGTTGAAGATGATAAAAAATATGCATAACTATGATTAATAATCAGTTTTGCTTTCAAAGTTGTGTCAAGAAGAGCTTTAAAGTGATGATTGATTTTTATAGAAAAACGTGATCATCAGTTGTGGAAGAAAAAAAGCGTTCATTAATTAAATTACGGTTCTATCATTATTTTAAAAATCTTTGTTATGGTAATGCAATTTTTTTTCATGTTCAAATGAAAGGTAGAAATTACGTACTTAAAACTACCAATTAAAAGAATTGTCTTTCCCACGATAAATCACTTGAAAATGAATAATTGTTTATTACATTATACGCGGTGATATTGGCCTACAGCATGAAAGAATACAAACACATTGGAATGTAATATAAATATCTAAGATATCTTTGCTTAGAACTTAAATGCTTAAGTTTTCCTAAAATACAGTGCTTTCAAAAAGCAAACCTATGTTCAGAATATGATTATCTATGTTTAAACCTACAGCATAAAAACTAAAAATCCCGTTTCTCTGTTAAGAGCTAAGAGAAATAAGTACAAAAGGAAAGAGGTTTTTTTTAAAACTATTTTTTATATATTTCTATTTAGATTCATTTCTGATTTTCAAAGGCAATTTTTGACAACTAAAATATTTTTGATTACTGTTACGTCTTCAACCGGTAATACTATCGATATGTGGATAGAACCGAGGAAGAAAGCTTTACTTTTTGTTTATTAAGAAAACAAAAGTGCCAAGGCTTGGGAACATTTCTTGTGTTGAATTCAAATATATAAATGAAATGCTTTTATAACGGTGTGCAGTCATTAAGTTATATCGACGCAAGAACGTGGAACCGAACCTCCCGAATACTCGTCGAGTGATCTTCCAGTTGCATCACGAAGGTATGCGGAAAGTAGAAAGTTCCTTATATACTCCCCCTTTTAAAGGTTGACTGAGGCGACCCAATTGCCAAATCCTGTTAGTGAAGAATTGTTGTCCAGCAACTTATGAGTTCGGGCGCCACTGTAAAGCCATTAGGTTATATCAAAGGCAAGAACTTGAAAAATATGCAGCACTCTCGGCAGGATTCGAACTCCGTCCCTCCCGAATACGCGCCGAGTGTTCTTCCAGTTACACCATGAAGGCATGCGGAAAGGACGCAGAAAATATCTTATAAAGGAAGAATTTTATTGTAACACATATTTAAATTTAGATGAATATTAGATGAGTAGGAGGAAGAAAATATATTGTAAAGGAAATATTTTATTGTAACACATTTATAAAATTTAGATGAATAATAAAATGAATAAATTTATTTAAAAATTTACATGAATACATAAATTTATATAAAATTAAAAGCGTGGATCATCAAAGAAGTAGAATTATATGATTTTCTACTTGTACGGTATAAGAAATATCTTCTTTAACAGCTTAGCAGAATTCAGCAAATTATATTTTGATACTCCAAAAAGATTTATTCTGGTTTTCGGTGCGAGAAATGCTTAACCCGTAAGCTTATTGCTCTCTGAAGAAATTTAAGTAGAAATGATGGAATTTTACGGACTTGTACACTGCAGGAGAAGATTGAAAAAAAAAAGACAGTTCTATGTCTTCCGTTCTTCTGAGCCTATTGACGAAATTCAAATTACATATTTCCTGTTTTGACAGTGCGACTTAGGATGTATATTAGATTTATATATAGCATTGTTATAACATAGGTATTTTCACACAAAATCGGAACGTTTTCTGAAATAACATATCAATGTTTTTCCGTATTTCGATTCTACGACTCAAATTATGCCTAGATATTAAATTTTGTAATTTTTGGTAAAGTGCGACTTATGTATATTAGATTTATATATAGCATTGTTATAACATAGGTATTTTCACACAAAATCGGAACGTTTTCTGAAATAACATATCAATGTTTTTCCGTATTTCGATTCTACGACTCAAATTATGCCTAGATATTATAAAATATAAATTTTGGTGAGATATTTACGGAGCAATTTAAAAATTTATCTTGGC
>KK118947.1:550856-598277 GCA_000611955.2 Stegodyphus mimosarum
ATCTGGAAGCCCAAATTTGAAATTTGGAATTTGTTTTATTAACGATTTCATATTTTGTAAAACTTTAACGAATTTTTGATTAACAAACCCAAGGATTTCAAAGCGGGCAATGGCAACGTTGTACAGAAAAAAACATTTTTATCCGCAGCGCGTGAGACTGTGTGTAGGAAATTCTAAAGATATGCTCAGTTTAAAATTATTTTGCGATATTGTTCTTTAACTGAATTTTATGGTTTAAATGCGAAGATCATGATGTTCAATAAATAAAAGTAACATACAAAATGTTTAAAAAACGCCCCTTTGGACGTAATTTAAAATCTGAAACCTTTCAGATTTTTTTTTTTTTCTTTTGCTATTTTCTGATTATCCGCACCCTGGGTTTAAAAGTTTTGTAGAGCTGCTATGCTTTTGGGATAACTTTTAGTGCATATGAGACAGCAGTCAGTTCCCGTATGAATGTACCATATAGGTGTTTAAGCATACGTTTATTTAAAAGTAGTATTTTACCGGCATTTCGCTTAAAAGTATTCTCAAACTGTTATTATCGCCATACCGATTTTGTTGCTTGTAAATTGCTTCTTTTGAATATTATTATTTATGAACAGAACAGTACCTAAGAGCCGTAAAGAAGCTAAAGAAAAGTTATTGCCAATTCACAAAGTTGCCAATCAGTTGGGGACTTCGCGTGGGGATGTAAAAAAATTGCCAATTGTTTTTGTCTTGTTTGTAACTTAATTTACTAGTTGCTTGTGTATTATCCCATCGGCAGTCGAAGTTACTTTCCATCGAACCATGAAAATTGGCGGAGATCTTACCATTTTGCTCCAATCGTTCCTGTGCTTATTAAATACAGAGGCATGAACTGATGCCTCTGTATTTAATAAGCACTTAGTATTCGATTCGCTTCGTAAAAAAGCTTTCCTCCATTTCTTCTATTTTGTTAGGTCCCGCGATTATTTAAAATATAAAACTATGAGCAAAAATTTTCGGCAGGTTGTTTTCCAATCTATTACTGTTTTCTCGGCCACATTCAGCTCATTATATCGTGTCCATTACTACACTCTTTTTTAATGGTGGAATCACATAGCTTTGAAAATAATTTTTTAACACCGTCATAATAATAATTCAGTGCTTAACATTGTAGAAAGCAAAACCCAAATTTTAATAATTTGTTTCCAAAATGTAAGAAAAAAGTGCAGCAGTAATAGTTTGCAGAAAAAGAGTACGGCAATAATAGTTGATTTATGGTCTTGTTTATAAAAAAGTGGTTTATCGAGAATCCGTAGAAGTTACATCAAATGAAAGCAAGATATTACTAGAGGCCCACCAGCGGCCGAGTGGTAAAGTCACATTGGTATTTGGTTTCGAGGTACGAATCCCGCGAATGAGCTGGCTGCATTGGCGTTTTCGTGGTCTTCCCCTTGCCTAACGTGTCTTAATTTTAGCTGAAAAAGTAAAAATATTATATTAGTAATTATTATTAATTATTAAGTATATTAGTGGAAAAAGTAAAAATACAGGATCACGTGCATTTAGCATTGAATAAAAGTTTATTTCATAATTTATATTTAAACTGAATAAATGTAATTGACTACTGTGTTAGCTGTAACCATAATTCTACTCTTTTTGCTTTCCAGAAATTGCTAGAACTGTCTCGCGCGGCCGATTTAAAAAACTATAAAAAGCCAGAGAGAGAGAACATCTCAACTCATTTACTGTTTGGATAACTGTTGCTGTTGGTTGTAGCGAATTCGCGGTGAGATCGGATTAGCTTTCTCTGCGCTTTGGATTGCGTTCTATTTAATGTTTTAGTAGTTCAAAATATAGCTACTGATTATATTGCACGAATATCTTTGAGGAAAAAAATCCAGCCTTTTGTTATGTTTCTTGTAATAAGAATAAATTTTATTAACTTTTCATCGGACTTGTGCATTTAATCTATTACGAATCCGTAGGCAAGCAACAATATATATATATATATAGGAGAGGTATATATGTATATACCCCCTTTCTCCGCTTGTACACAGAAATTACAGAATGAAATATATAATTATAGAATAATGTATACGTGTATATATGTCGAGTTCCCTTAGAAAGCCCTCTCTGAAGGCATCCCTCGCATTAGGCAAATACCTCTCGAGTGCTTTGCCACAATAAAATAAACCAAATCAAACCAAGTAAGAGCATGTTTTTATATTACGCTTATCCATAACTAGGCTACTGCTTGGCGAGTTCATGGTCGATGAGATAATACGTAAATAGAAGGATAAAAGCTAATATTTGGAGACAAATAATGTTCAGCAACTAAGAGTTTAATAATATGCCTTTGCATGGGAAGCCTATGCCTTTGCATGTTTCAAAGTTATCTCTCATATTGTATTACCTGAGTATTTATATTACCAGGGTACTTATAGATAAAACATATCTTACGCCTTTACTTGTTTTTAATGATCCTTTCAAAATTTAGCTATGCAGTTGTTTCTGAAACTTGTGTCTTGCGCTTTGATTTACTTTGCCAACATTAGAAGCTCCTATTAAGTTATTTATTATTCTTTGTAACTATGTTTTGTCTGAAAATAAAAAAGTACTGGAAAAAGCGTCAATGTGTGAAATTTGCTAAAATAAAGTGCACTCTGCGGGGCAAGGGATGTTCAGCTGTATGTCTCCCGTTCTATTGTACCGATCGCCAAAATTTAGTTTGCGTTTTCTATGTCCCGAAAGCGCGAATTACGATATATATTAGATTTATATATAACATTGTTGTAACATATGTATTTTGACACAAAATCGAACTTTTTCTGGAAGGACATACCGATTTTTTCCCATATTTCGATTTCCGAGAAATTAAAAAACTTATCTTGAGGCACAGTTTCGCCAAGAATTATTCGTTTGCCGAAATTATTATTTTATAGTAACCTATTTTCTTTTCTTTTTTTTTACATTTTTTTTTTTTGTTAACCTTTTTTTTTTTTTTTTTTTTTTTTTTTTGATTTGGCACGAGCGGAAAAAAAGGTGCATCGTTCATTCTTTCAAATAAATTTAGCAAACGGCATAAACCACATTTGGCGTTGTTATTAAGAAATAAAGAATTAAGAAATAAATTTAATGTTTTTAAATCTCTCAGTTTGTTAAAAATTGCAACCATCGTTTGTGATTTATGAAGCTGTGGGTTTGATTTGGGGTTTTACTGGGTTTGTGAAGATTGTGATATGAAGCCATCGTAGTATCTGAATCTGCAGACAATAGGCCGTACCTTGCGTTATGAAGTCACAGCGAGTGAAAAACGTACGAGTTGGAAGATGAAGAAGATGCCAATACACAAATGCTGCAAAGGTATCATCCAGTTCTTTTTACTTCCTTGTATGAATTAAAAAGGAAGTATTGTAATCGCAAAAAATTTCGAGTACCATACTTCAAGGAAAATATCCATTTTGGACTCTATCGAATGCAATGTATGATGTTTTTGCGTGATATGTGTAAGTAAAGACAGAATAAAGGATTCTTTTTCATCAAACGAATTATAAAACTGATTTAAATGTATTCAGAAGAGATTTTTTTCTTGGCGTCTGTACGTACGTACATATGTGTTAACGTATCTCCCATAGCACAAAAACGAGTAGCCTTAGAACGTTGAAATTTTGCATGTAGGACTGCTATAACATGCAGATGCGCACCTCCTATTTTGGTTGCAATTGGCCGCACCAAAAGTATATAAATTTATGTATACATAATATCCACTCTGTTAGTCGGCTCAGTGAGCTCAGTTTTTTATTATATGTTGGTAAATTGCGCATTTATTGCTTTAAAAATGATTGAATTATGTTGTCTTTATCTTCCGGTTAAGGTTTTTATGCTTTTAGTTAACCAGCATTTTATAGTTTAGAAGCATCAACAATTTAAAAGTTGTTTAAGTGTGGCTAAACCTAATTATTGTTACCGTAGCAGCCATATTTGTTTACATTTGAAACTTAGAATAGTGGATTTGTTGAGATATAGAGAAATTAAGCCCCGCAACAACAAAGTAACGTCTTCTTTTATTTTTGCGAATTAAATTGTGCTTAATCCATTCTGGAATTATCATTTAACTTATTAACTCATCCCATATATTGACTCAGCATAGCCTCCACGGCAAATTAAATCAGTTTCTACGCCTTCACTGTCTTTTTGCCGAGTGAGACCAAAACTAAACTTTCAGTTTTATGTACCAAAAAATCTGTCTTTTTGCCCGCTGGCCGTATTGCTTGTTTTTGCATAGAAAGTGTAATTTTAATTGTAAAAACATTTAACTGTTTTAACTGTATTTGTTTTTTTATGTTTTTCTATATCTTTCATTTTTTAATATAGATATTTTGAGTTTTTATGTACTTTTGCCTTGTCGCGAAATGAGAACTGAATTAATTGAATGAGAAATATATTTCTAATGAAATTCCAGGAAATAAGTTTAAATGAAAAGCAGAAAAAATGCGTACAATTTAATATTCCATGTAAAGAAGTATTGTGATGTATTTTTTTATTAAACTATGAAAGAACGGCAATGGTACGTCTAAAATGTTGCGGCATGCATACATAGTAATGAAATACAAATATTTAATTTTCGTCAGTGCTTCGCATAGGAAAGCAAAGACCGTAGAACGTGAGTGATCAATAAGTACCCTCGGGAAAGTTATTTCCCGAGAGTTATTCCTGCCGAAATTGCAAATCCATGGGCAGGCAAAAAATGATGATAATTACAGAAATGCTTTGGAAAGCCATTTGTTTAGATCCATAGCGAAAAAAAGACTGAGCTTGCTTAAGCGAAGCGAAGAAAAACTAAACTTGCTTGAACCATTCATTATCAAAAAGTCAAGTAACATATTCATTCCAAAAAGTTGTAGAGACATTAGGTATTTTTGGAAGCATCAGACATGAAAAATGAGCAACACCTTTGCCGGGAATCGAACCACGGACCTCTCGGTTACGCGTCGAGCATGCAGACCACTACACCACGAAGGCATGCGAAGAAGGCGGGAGAAATACCTTATAAACTAAGACTTTCTTCTTTACTTCCGTAAGAAACAGAGGTTTTTGCCTCAAGACTATGCCCGATCACATGTTGCTGCGGTGCTATAGGCACTTCTACATGAAAGCGACAAGATAATCCCTGATTATCTTATTTATAGCCTGAACTTAAGGCCTATGATTTCTAGAGATTCTCAATATTGAAAACAGAACTGGAGGAAGGTTTCTTCAGATGAGGAAAAGAAAACACGCCAAGCGGCACTGATAAAGAGCATATTACAAAACAGACTAATTCCTGTTTTTATATCACTCATAAAAAGCTATAAAAATTGTAATTCAGTACGAAAGTCTGTATTTTGAATAAAAAGATATATGGGTAGCTTTAGAAATGTAAGTTTGATTAAAAAATGAGTTATAAAACATTTTAATCAGGCCTACATAACTATCGCGAACTATTACCCTTAAAGTGAGATTTGATAATAATCTGCTACTTCAATTATTTATGCTTTTATCAAAATCTTTTCTTCTTCATTAAATGCAAATTGATAAAACTAAATATGTTATTGCGCCATTCATTATAAAAAAGTCAAGTAAGATATTCGTTCCAAAAAACTAAGAATTTCTTCCTTTCTCCAAAATATTCTGTGTAAAACTTATTTATAATTACGACTTTAGATATTTTGAATATGTTGTTAAAGCATTATCATATTGTACATTCATTTAAATTATTACTGCAGAAGTATAATTTTATACGCTTATGATCCTATCACTAAACACTATAAAAAACTATAAAACTGGAGGAGAAACAAACTTTTATAGAAAGTATTCTAATGTTAGTTAGATAAAATTTATTTATGTTTCAAATTTCGTTTTCGATTTGTCAAACTAGTTAGACCAAGATACGCACAAAGCAAAAAAAATTGTGCTATTATGATAAAGGTTTTGGCAGAATGTTTTTACATGCCTGATTTTTTGGATGATAGTTCTTTGGAAAATAGCTAATTTTTATTGGCTATTTTAAAGTTAAGAAACCCATATTACGATACGACATCCGATTTTATTGTTAATTGTAAACGCTATCAGAAATATTCGAAAATGGTAATTTTTTATTTCATTTCATTATTTAGGGTTTCAGTTGGTTTGCATTCTTATTTCTGTACGTATATTATTAAATGATATCTCCTACATATAATAGTAGATACAATATGTAAAGTTTTTTCTTATTTTTTTTAAAGCCCAAAGGAGCTTTAGCCCAGAAGGGCTATTAGTTTCGAAATGGAATTTTGTGTTGAATCACAATAAGAGTCTGAATCACTTTTCAGATTGTTGCCACCAAATATTATCGCCCTGTATTAAATTTAAAGAAATTAAGTAATGAAAAATCTGAATGAATGTATGTATGTTTCTCGTACTGAGAAAAAAGAACGGTACTTAGAGCCATTAAATTTTGAATAAAGTAGTCCTCCACTAGCACATGGGCACCTAAAAGCCTGAATTTTAATTTCGACTTTGTTTTATTACCTATTTCATATTTTGTAAAACGTGAACCAAATCGCTGAGTTTGTTAATCAAAAATTCGTTAGAAGTATTTTCCATTAACAAACTCAACGATTTCAACGCCGTATGAATATTTATTCCCTTTTGGCCGTTATCTGGAAGTTATGATTGGATTTTGTAACAAAACTGACGTCTCCTGTAAAAGCATTTGACTTACAGTAAGAGATTTTGAAAGGGAAAAAAATATACAATGGCTCATAAAAGTGTCCATATACTTACGAGTTTTAGTGAAATATTGCTTTATTCATTAATAAAAATTAATATTTGAGAATGAAATATTTTTAATATCTATAAACTTCTTTTAGAAAAACTACATTAATTATTTTATGAGCATATTAAAACGTTTTTTTTTGGAAAATCAATAATATAAAAGCAACAGAAAAAACAATAGAATTTTCTTTAAAGCGTACGCTTTAAAGAAAACTTCACAAATTAGTAAATACTAGCCGCCATGCGGCCAGCTTCGTCTGGCTTTTAAACGTACCGGAAAAATGCCTAAAAGACACACCTGGGACCTATGGCCTAAGTTCTTCCAACTTTTTTCTCTTTGTTAAGATTCCAAACCTCCTTTGTATACGGCCCTGATGTATCTCCAGAAAAACATAGACATCTTGATTTTAGCAAATTAATTGCATGATATGTGCATTAAACATTTGTTAAATCATAATTTATATCCCCGTTCTTAAGCACCACCATGACAACATAAAAAATTATATAAAAATTCTACAATACAATTAAAATTTTTTAAACATTTTCTTACTCGATAGTTTGAATGATCCTTTTTCTGAAATTTTGAAATGTTATGATGCTTTAGGTAATCTTCTGAGGAAATGTGTCAGCAGTCACATCGCAGCCATTTAACTTGTATAAAAGATTACAATGAAATAAGCAATATCTCTTGATACAAATGTTAATTATCCTAATAAAGTAATTAAACAATTTACCGTTGCAAAAAGAAACAACTTTTTAATTTCTTAAACTTTTCAGTCTCTTAAAAACAGTAACATAAGAAATACGATGAAAAATTGTTGCCAAACCGAAATTTTTAAAAGAATGAAACTATTCAAAATGATGCAATTTCATCAAAAATCTATCAACAACAATAAGAAAGGAAAATTGTTGCCAAACCTACATTTTAAAATATCTGAGATGTGAGAAGTGTATTCGGAAGCTTCATTTAAAAAATTTTTTAAAAATACAAAATATTATTATTTTTCCAAAATTCTTTTTTTAAAAGGAGTCGAAAGGATTAAAGTTCAACGTGTCCAAAAATCAAAGGAAAATAAACGGTACATTTTTTAAAATAAGTTTTCTTTTTTAAAAATTCCGCCGAAAAGGTGTTAAACTCACCTTCTTAATAAATTCGTATTTAATCGATTTATTGAAATACGAAATTTATTTTAAGTTCGTAAAATAGCTAAGTGTCTACGCTTCACGACGATGTAAAAATGAAATGTATAGAGTGAAATCTCGCTTTCCTGTAGCCCATTATGTCTCAAAATGACGCGATTTGGTCACAAAACATAAAATAAAAAACTGGCTCTTGTGTAAATACACCTACGTACCAAATTTCGTGGCCCTGGGTCTATTAGCTTACTCTCAACACGAACGAAAGACACACACACACACACACACAGACACAGTCTCTTTGTTTTATTATATGTAGAGATTATAACGTTTCTGTTAATTAGTAGTTTATAGTATATCCTGGAATATTTATGACAGCTTTCAAACGTCAAACGTCAAACGTTTGGGTATAGAGTTCACTAGTTTTTTGTAATGCTTGCCTCAGGGCCGCGCGTGCTAATCGTTATCCTGATAAAAATAAAGTTGTTTTCAGTATCCAAATTTTGGGCAGATAATTTTAAATTATCTTTTAAAATATGTAAATAAAGAGCATGGTTCATCGTGTCATCAATAAATAGTAAATTACTTAATCCTGATGCTGACATATACCCTCACAGAAGAACACCTCAACTGTCACGCATTACTGTTCCAACCAATGTCTTGGGATTAAGCTTTTGATGTTTCTTTCTCCGTGTTAATATAAGCCCATCGGAACCAAAAATTTTAGATTGCTTTTGTCTGCAAATAAGACATGATTCCAATTCGCTTCGGGCTTATTTACCATTGATTTTGAGAAGAAAAGCCTAAACTTTCTATTTTTTGCGTTTCCGAAAATCATTCTTCGAGTAGAGTGCCCGTATAATCCAGCTGATCTGAGTATTTGTCGAACAGCTTTAAGTGAAATTGAAGTATAAAAGTTTTCAGTAAATTTTGTAAAACTCTTTACAACATTCAGACGTGGATTTTTCACAGCTTTTCTAACTATACATTTCTGATCACGCTGAGTCCTTTTTGCCGGACAATCTCTTCTTACTTTATTTTGGATCCGGTTTTCTTCTTTAAAGCATTTTATCGCATGCTGCATCATAAAATGGGATAAATTTACTAATTTAGTGATTAACCCTGAAGTGAAGTTCCATTCTTATGATAAAAAATGATAAATTTTCGAATGCTGTTCATTGTTTTCTTACGAGCCATTTTTGAGCATTAAATAAAATATAGTGAAGTAAGGAAAAAAATATAAATCCAAACAGTTCTTAATATGTCACTAAAATGCAAAAAATAAAATGAGATTGGTAGACCATAATTTTATCTATGAAATTTTACGAAAATGTTTCGGTGTACGATCACTTTTGTGGCGTGTTTTATCTATGCCTCCTTACATTTTCAATTTTAGAAAAAAGCAAATAAGTCAGTGTTAAAAATTTAGAAGTTTGGTTTTATTCAAAATCACGTGGAGGTGATACGAAAAAATATTGAGCTTTATAATTGAATTCAATTCCAGGTTACAGCGCTTTTCCTGTAAATTTTTAAAGTGTGAGAACACTTTTGTGAGATACTGTATGTTATCGTTTGTCTTATATAAAGCAAGGGAAATTGTCTAACAATAAATGGCTAGGAACAATATATGCATCTCGTATATAACAGTAATAAATGATATTCTTCGATTAAAAATTACAAATATATGAAGATATGTACATGCATATATACAAGCATATGCTTTTGTCAGATATTAAATAACTGCAAATAGTAGTTACTCATATGTCAAGCAAAATCTATTGATTTTCTAAAGCAAATAGAAGGGCAATTAATTTTTAAACCTGAACAGATGCCATCATATGCAACAAAAATACAAGTAGATCTTAATTTCTTTCCACTCAGATATGTTCAAAATGCGTATTTTTGTTTACTATTTGAGCAAATAATAATCTATTTTTTGTATTAATTAAAATTACTTTCTAAAAAAATTATCCAGTTTATTACCTTTTTATCTGACCTGACATTATAAGATATAATGAGAACACTTATAACAGTTTTTCAGGATATGTTACTTTGTTTTTATCAAAAATCTTTGAAAAATGGCATCACACTTTTCTTTTGCATGAAACTAAATCAATACTTGGGAAAATTTCCTTACATCTATACATATAATTAAGTTAATTAAAACCAGGATACCTCAGGATAACCAGGATCGCATTTGGAAAACTAATAGAATACTTTGCTGTAAGGCTTGAATTAAATTAACTGTGTTTATTTAATTATTTAAGAATGCTGTATATTTTATATTAAGGTAAAAACTAGTGAAACAAACCTTAGAAATCCAAGACGTACACTTTAAACACAGCTTAATTTGTCTAAACGCCCTTCCGGAATTTTTCCTTTTTCCTCGATTGAAAGATTTTTCAGAGTTTGACCTGTCGCAGCGAAGGCCATCTATAAACCCTCTGACAACTTCTAGTTTAAAGTTTGGTCGACGAAGAAGACTGGAGGTCGTGTTGACGCTGATAAATTGTTGGGCAGAATGTGTTCTGAGGGTCGCACGTGTCGGAAAATTGCTCTTTTTCTTGCGCTAGCTTCAAAGAATTGACGGAGCGTTTGGTGATATTCTCCAATAAAAGTATTCTGTCTTCAGTCCATGTCAAAAAGTGACTAGTTTTTGTGAAATGTGGAAAATATTTTCTGTAAATAATTTCCTGGAGAAAATCACTTCTAATCAGACGAAAATAAGTGTAAATACTGAAAATTAAACGAGCTGTCTGTTTGATGACAAAATAGCAAAAACGTGATTAATATGATTATTTTCCTTAACACATCAGATAGTATCCGACAAAGAAAGGATTTGTTAAAAATTAAAACTTATTTCGAAGTTTCTGTGTAAACCATAGCTGATGCTATACTTTTCTGTTCGCAGCGTTAAAATGAGATCTTCTCGTATAAGTTATGGAGGTATTAAGTTTTTTTTTAAAGCAGGAGACGTGAACAAATGTATAGTGACCTCCCTGCGACTCGAACCCTGAGCCTCCCGAATACGCGTTGAGTACGCTTCCAATTAAGACATGCGTACAGCAGAGAGAAAATATCTTATAAAGTATTATATCCAATGCTGCTTAATGTTCAAAACTTGCGACCACCTGTAGACAAAACTCCTCGCTCAATGTTTGTGAGGTAATATTGTAAGGTTTTAGTTAAACTAACAAAGTTTTATTTTAATTTAAATCTTTCCATCTCTTCTCATGTTTCAACTTCCCGTCAGAAGAAGCGCGCGTTTTCAGCTTATGCTAATTTGAAGTGGAGCCAATGACTATTTAAACCAGTGGTAGAAACCTCTTAGTGTGAGAGAGCTTTTAGTCTCAGATCACGGTCATTCTGTTCGACGTTCGCCTGACCAGCTAGCAGCTAAATTCTAAGCCATAGTGCTTGCTACGTGATTGCTTAAGTGAGCTAGTATTAGTAATTCTTGCTACGCACCATTTAGTTAGAGGCCAACTCCGCGATTAGCTCTGTGAGCAAAGATTAATTAAATCTCTATTTAGCTTTAGTTTAAATTTATCTGATAGTTCATTTAGACCCAAGTGTGGTCTTTACTTTCTGTATCCCTCCCGAGCTGGGAAGTGATTTGTAAATAATATTGATTTAATAAAAGAGGATTTTAAATCCCTTTTCAAGTGCAGTTATTCTCCAATCCAAGCACAGTATCCTACACCAGAACATAGCTGCATTCAGCTCCCTGGTCCAGATCAGGACTTAGAGACTTTTCAGCTGTTCACAAAGATGTTTACCAAGAATATGCACAGAACACTCAGTCCTGACAATATTAAATCGAAACTAATTATTCTGGAAAATGGGAAGTAAAATAAAATACTATGTATGCGGTTTTAAAAAATACCTCCCCTTTTAGGAAATTTCTCTTTACACTATTTCGTTTTTATGAATGTCTCCATTAGAAGTTTCTTCCTCCGGAATTCGAAAAGAAACTTTCGCTTTTATGAAATAAAATGAAAATCGAAAAACTCTTCAACATTTGCTCTGTACAACATCCGAATAAAATTATAAAAAAGCGCGAAGTTTTACAGCGTTATCTACAAGATTTTTCATTATTTATGAAGGACGTATGTAGGGTATTTTATGTTAATCAACCAGTTATTATGATTTAAATCGTTACTATCACTTCTTTTTTCCGTAACTCTCGCCAGGATGCAATTAATTGGAAGAGTATTTAAGACGAGGATTTTGAGTGTTTCAAGTATAGAATACAATAGTCAAAAGCTCATAATATAGAGCTTTTGACAGGGATGCATGCAGTTTACGTTCTATCGGCCAGCTCTTCCCGTTAAAATCCCGCCTTAGCCATTTTTCTAGCATTAACATCTACTATTAACCTTTTGAGGGTCATCAACGAGTTCAGCTTGCATTCCAGCTGTGCACCGTTGTGGGTGCAAACGAATATAGCTCGCATTACAAATTTCTGCGTAATTTTACCTCAGTGTGCTCACGCTCGTTCTTCGAAATAATCCGATGCTTTTTAGTGTTATGAGGGCGCTGAAATCGCTAATTTTATTTTTGGTAGATAGCAGTAATTGTTGCAACTCTCTGGGTTACAACGTGCAGGTTCAAAAGAAATAATCACAGCAGGGATTACTTTAAATCAAAATTTTAATACAGATATCTCATTGCTAGCGAAACGTTACACTACTACTCTCTTACATAACAATTTCTCCGTCTCTTTTACAGTTAAGGAAAAAAGTAATAATAAAAATAGTCCTATCCCGAGAGGCACTCCTGTTGGCGCCGCCCGGCTGTTGCGTAATCTGTCCTAATGGAGCCGTCTCCTACATACTCCCCCTCTTTGAGTCGACTTCAGTCTGACTCAAAGACATACAGTACCTGGTTGAAGAGATCCAATTTATTAGGCACCTTGATGACACGTCCAAATCTTGACACTTTACGTAGAACATTAGTGGAGTCATTCAAAGAGTCATTATGATCAGAAAGTTCATCACTAGAAAAAGAAGAAAAAGGATTAGTAAAAGAATTATTCTGCAAAGTATCAGTTGGGGTGTCCGTTAATTGCACTTCCAAAGGAAAGACCCGCTGAATGGGACGTAGCAGAACACCAGCTTGAGTTTTCAATTCCACAGTTCTCACCTTGCCATCTTTTCCGGGAATCAGTCGAACGACCCTTGCTAAAGGCCAATGCATCCGTTTTTTGACGTCATCTCCGATTAGGACAATTTCACCCAGCCGCAGCTCTGATGATGGACCTTTCTGAATTTTATTCTGGACGAGAAGGCCTAAATATTCCTTCCTAAATCTATGTCTTAAATCATTAAATAGTTTTTGGCGATGTCTAACCCTCCTTCGAAGATTTTTTGAATCGCAGAAATCAACATCGGGAACACCTGAGTTGCGATTCTCGATGAGAAACATAGCTGGGGAAAGTGGGACTAAATCATCTGAATTTTCGGACAGATAGGTAAGAGGTCTAGAGTTAATTATTGACTCACAGTCGCACAATACTGTTTGCAACTCCTCGGTTGTAAGAACTGCGTTACCGAGTGTCCTTCTCAACAGTTCCTTTACCATACGAACTAACCTCTCCCACCAGCCGCCCCACCAAGCAGCTGTGGGGGGATTAAATTTCCATATTATGCGTTCTGTAGCCGTTTGCCTCAAAATTTTTTCCCAATCGATGTTACTTAGTTCTCTTTGCGCTCCTCGAAAATTAGTTCCGTTGTCGGAATAAATTATTCTCGGTCTCCCCCTTCTGGCTACGAATCGTCTCAAAGACATCAAGAAGGTGTCGGTAGACAGTGATGAAGTCAATTCCAGATGAATCGCTCTATATATTGCGCACGTAAACAAAACAATCCAAACTTTTTCACCTCCCTTCACGTACAAGGGTCCTGCCAAATCAACTCCAACCACCTCGAACACTGCAGCGTCATTGACACGATCGCCCGGCAGGGGCACCGATTCGCAACCAGGAGACTTGGCCTTATATCGATGGCATCTTACACAATTTTTTACGACTTTCCTGACTGCTCTTCTGCCCCTCACTATCCAAAATCGTTCCCTTATTATTCCGAGGAGTATTTGGGTACCAGCGTGACAATTTTGCAAATGATAATATTCGATCAGGCGCTGTGTGAAAATGCACTGGCCTGGTAAAATAATTGGACAAATAAATTCAGGGTTGTCTGATCGCTCTGTAATACGGGTTTTCACCCTTTTTATACCCTCTCCGTCTGAAATGAAACTCATATTAGGAACAGAGTCCGCGGAGGGAAAATACCTACTTTGTACAATTTTTACGAGAGTTTTTTCTGCCTGTTCCATTTCATGAACGGTTAAATCTCCAGTCTCACGAAATGCACGCTTACTTCTTGCATTTTTTACAAACCGCAATACCCATGAGACTAGTCGAATGATGGATTGATAATTTGAAAACCTAGTAGCATACCAAGGTATTTCCTCTTCAATTGAATTAAGATTGCATAACCTGACTTTTCTTTTTTCTCGCTCTACCTCAGAGGTCTCGTAAGCGAGGCGGTCTGGGGGCCAATTTTGAAGAGGTTCCAGGAGCCAGGACGGGCCTTCCCACCAAAGAGAATCGGAAAATGAACGAGGGGAACTGCCTCTTGAGAGTAAATCTGCGGGGTTTAAATCACCTGGTACATGGCGCCAAAACTGAGAAGGAATCAGACTATTTATTTCATTTATTCTATTTGCTACGAAAACTGACCAATCACCACGGTTCTTAATCCACCAGAGTGCTACCATAGAGTCACTCCATGCAATAATTTTCAAAACAGGCAAATCCAAGGCGGCGTATATTGAGTGAACCAATCTCGCACCAATACAACAAGCCATTAATTCCAAACGGGGAATTGTCAAAGTTTTTAACGGTGCTACCCTGGATTTGGCTCTGATCAACCGAATGTTGACTCCCACAGGCGTTACAGTTCGAATGTAGACACATGCACCATAGGAGCTCTTACATGCATCAACGAACAGATGCAACTCTGAAGTCTCATTTATTTCTACATAGCGTGGAATACTAATTTTCTCAAGATATTTAATTTCATCCCGCCATTTCTGAAAAGTTTTTTGAATATTGTCGGGCAAGGGATCGTCCCATTTTAATTTCATAGTCCAAGCCTCCTGTAATAATAATTTTGGTAATAAGGTGGTTGGACTCAAAAAACCCTGAGGATCAAAAATTTTATGTACTATAGCCAAAATATTACGTTTACTTATCTCATTGTCCATTGAGTAATTAAAATTACATTTCAATGTATCTTTGTCCAAATCCCATAAGATTCCAAGAAGCGAAGTTACACCTGAACTACGAGAGATAAAATTACCCGGAACATTACTTTCCCAACCCCGTAGATTAAAACATCCTCGAGCCATTACTTCTGTCGCCTTAACTATAAAATTTTCTTGCTGTTTGATATCTTGAACCCCAGTGACGCAATTATCGACATAAAACGAATGCTTTAATTTTTGGGTCACATCGTCAAACTCGGCAGGTGAATTATCCAAGAGATGCTCTATCGATGCTGAGAGTTGGAACGGAGATGAACAAACACCGAACACCACTCTACAGTGTCTGTAAATCATAGGTTCTTCAAGACCTGGAAGAAAAAACCTCAAAAAATCTCTGTGTTCTGGTATAATACTAAGCTGAAGGAACGCTTTTTCAATGTCCGATGATAAACCAATTGCATACAATCTAAACCTGTCAATTATATCAGGTATAAGTCCAATTAAGTTTGGGCCTGTGTTTAAACAATCATTTAAAGACGGCTGATTTTTCTCTCTGGCCGAAGCATCGAACACCGGCCTTACCTTCATTGTCTGGCTAGAAAGTTTTATGACAGGTCTATGGGGCAAATAATAACCCAAATTGTCAATTTCAGTTTCAGGAACCTTTTCTATTATTTTTAAATCTTCCCATTGCTTAAAAACTACCTTATAGTCATTTAACTGGTTTTTCTCTTTAATTCGCTGGCACATTCGGTGGTGCCTTCTAAAGGTCATAGACTTGTTATTAGGTAACAGGATTTCAGATTTAAAAGGTAGTGGCAATTCATATCGTCCATCAGGAAGAACATTTAAATTCTCTTTGAATTGCTTAAGGGTGTCACAGTGAGCAAGCTTACGTTTAACATCTTCTGTTGGATCTGTTATGCCAATGGCATCTAATTTCCAGAGTTCGGTTACACCAAAATTAGCACAGTGCAACGAAACTGCATTGCTGCATAAATTATTTTCTAGCAATGCTGGAATAGTGACTAAGTTATTTACTTTGCCAATCACAGTGTATCCGAATTTAGTCTCCACTACAGTTACACCCGAGTTCAGTTTCAGAGAGCTGCCAGTAATAATGTCCCCTATGGCATCTGCTCCTAAAAGCAATTCAATGTCATATTCTGTAGCTTGCAAATCAGACAAGGTAATATTTCTTTCTTTTAATTCTTTTAAGGTATTGTGATCAACTACTTTTGGAACAGATCCACATATTTTGTTCTGAGAAAGTACTTCAAAATTACGGCCATATGTACTTTCCAGATTTCTTAAATTAACATCAAACACTAAATGGGAATGAGGACTAGTCTCTCTCCCCCCAAACAAACCGTGTATAATGGTTTGTTTCGATTTGGGACGCAGTTGCAGAAACGTAATGACTCTGTCTGAAAGATAAGACTTTTGTGAACCACTGTCCAAAATCGTACGAACTTTAAGCTGTTTACCCTCAAATACAATTTTCAAAACAAGCGTTTGCAGATAGACATTTTCGTTAACAGTTGACTGATTAGACAACACATTACTTGAAATAACAGTACTTTCAGTGTCAATTGACTTTACAGGTTCTTTAGTAGAGCACATAATGGTATAGTGAAATTTATCACAACTTAAACATTTTACTTTACTTCTGCATGCCCGCGAACTATGTCCAACGCGTAGGCAGCGAAAACAAGCGTGCTTTTGAGCCAAAAGTTTTCGTTTATCCTCCAAAGACATTTTTCTAGCAGAAAAACATTCGGCAGAATGATGGGATTTCTCACAAAAAATACAACGTAAATTTCTCCTACCTGTATTATCTTGAACATTTACCAGAGCAGCAGCTGTAGAGCAATCCGGATCATCAGAATGTGGACGCGAATGTACAGAACGCGAAGCTCCCAGCCCGGTACGAGCGAGCTTAATCATCTCCTCACTTTGCACTTCGTTGCGAAGAAAGGATAAAAGTTTATCCAGGGAACGCGCACTATCTTGGTGTGGCGTATTATCTTCCATCGAACGACTTCTTTCCCATGCACGAAGAACAGTCTCTGGTAAGCAGGATTCAACAAGTGGCTCTAAAAATTCAGCAAATTTTTCTTTAGTTCTACCCAGACTTTCGAGTGCCATGAGTTTGCTCTCAAGTAAATCATAAAGTTCTGCTAAATCTCCTTTAATTCGACCAGCAGCATTCTTCATTACTATTGAAAGTAGATCCCGTACATAAATCTGAACCAAAAGTTCATCTCTGCCGAAGCGTTCCTTAAGTTGCGCAATCACCTTTGGATAATTTTCTTTAGTTGGTGGAAAACTTGTTACCAATCTTGCTGCTTTAGAATCTGCTACCACACACTGTAACAGATATTGAAATTTATCTTCATCCACAATAGCATTATCTTTATGAATTTTTTCAAACTGGGACCAAAAGGCAAGAAAGTCTTTCGGATCTCCGCTAAATTTCCTCAATTCTAGCTTCGGAAGCTTGAATTTCCTTTTTTGTTCACTTGCTGTTTCTTCCGTAGAGGAATCTGTTTTCTCTGCAGTTTCCAATAGCGAACAAACTGAGCAGAATTTATCTCGGTATTCCTCCGCTTCAGAAAAATCTTTGGAATATTCTTCTTGAAGGGTATCATCGCTTAGCAGCAAATTCGAAACTTCTTCTTGAGTTGTTTCTAAACGTGCGAATTTATCTTGAATTTGTTTAAGCAATGTACTGACTTCGTCACTTTGTAAGGTTTCAGTTTCGATCTTCTGAGTAATAGCGTTGCAGCAAACCGTGAATGCTGTTCGCAGCGACTTTCTTTTCGCTTTCAAAGCTTTGATATCCATATTTGAGCAGAAAATAAAAGTAGCGGACGCCAGAAATACTATGTTGCAACTCTCTGGGTTACAATGTGCAGGTTCAAAAGAAATAATCACAGCAGGGATTACTTTAAATCAAAATTTTAATACAGATATCTCATTGCTAGCGAAACGTTACACTACTACTCTCTTACATAACAATTTCTCCGTCTCTTTTACAGTTAAGGAAAAAAGTAATAATAAAAATAGTCCTATCCCGAGAGGCACTCCTGTTGGCGCCGCCCGGCTGTTGCGTAATCTGTCCTAATGGAGCCGTCTCCTACAGTAATTATATTGGAAAATATTTTGCATAACAAGTTGGAATTTGGAGGTTTTCTTCAGGAATTTTTATTGCTATACTTGTAATGCGCGTTACAGCTAAAAATGGCGTCAAAGAAAATGCTAAAGCACGTTTCTTTAAGCGAGGAATCATATTCTTAAGACGAAAATCGTACATCAGATAATGAAAATGATTCGGATACAGATATTCGTTTTGAAAGTTCGAAAATGATTATAGAGGAGGAAAATACTTTACCAGCAAGAAATGCCTCATCGTGTGCCATTCCGTGTTTCAAAGAGCTTACAAGTAGTCTAACACACACAAAAGAGCTTACAAGTAAATAACTGTCTATGTATTCATTAAATTTTTTATTATTATGATATTATATCCTTTGTTGAGTTGTAAGTTAATTGTCTAAAACGTCTTATTATGTTTTAAAAATTCAGCACTGAAACATTATTA
The DNA here is from genome assembly GCA_000611955.2 of Stegodyphus mimosarum. Taxonomy (NCBI): domain Eukaryota; kingdom Metazoa; phylum Arthropoda; class Arachnida; order Araneae; family Eresidae; genus Stegodyphus; species Stegodyphus mimosarum. Next base: position 569,629 of record KK118947.1, read on the forward strand.
TATTCACAAGCTAATAGCACGTGAAAATATAATGTAAAATAGCAAAGTATTGTTACAAATTTCACATTTATTTGGCTATTTATTTAGAATTGTAATTAAAATTCCTTTTTATTTCCCCGTGCAACGCAGACGATTTTTGAAGAGAAAGCTACGTCGAAAAAAAAAAACAATAAAATGAAAGAGCGCGTGCATTTAATGCTTAATAAATAAATATCTCTTAATTACTGTTGCCATCCAGAAAAATCTAGAAAAATCGTGGTTGTTCTATTGATAATTAAAAAGCTTATAAAAGCCGAGTTGAAACAGCTCATCTTAGTTATAGGGCAAGTTATTGATAAAAACCCCCTTCCTTTTGTTTTTACTTACTTTAATTAGTATCTTTCATATATATAATTATATATTTAAAAAAATCTATTATTACTTATTTTTAAGTTATTTTGTACTTGCCAATTTATTAGAATCATACTTATGCATTCGATGAGGGGTAGGGTCCTTTGACCCATGCATCCTGGTTTTCGAACCACTCTCCTCACCATTCTCATCTTAGTTGTACTTGTTGTTGTTGCTGTTATACTTGTAGCTGTAAAAAACGAACTGCTGTTTGTTTACTTAATGCTGTATGCTGTATTGATTGTAGCGATTTCGCTGTGAGATAGAATTATTTTATCTGCTTTGAACTGAGTTTTTGCTAAACGTTTCAGATATTGTGATATTGTGCGAAGATCTGTGAAGAAATATTTCAGCATTTTAATTTATTTCTTGTGGAAAGAATAAATATTTGTTAACTTTTTACGACTTGTGCATTCAATATATAACGAACCCGTACGCACGTATTTATTAAATTATTACTTGTTATTACACAACATAATTTTATATTTTTAGAAATCAGTGTAAAACAGCAACTTTCTATAAAGATGCATGCGTATTTTCCATTTCAGAAAGGTCTTCTAAAAGGTATTATTCTCGCTCAGAGATATTGGCATTTAGTAAAGCATGTAGTGGGGAAAACAAGTGCCGTCTGTTCGCATCTGAACTGACAAATATCGCGCATATTTCGAAAGAAAGGATTGCTAGATCTCGTAACCAATGAAGAGTTAGAGTTTTGAGCTACTTAGGTAAGCCTTGTGCAGTCTCCGACTACGATACTTAAATTTCAATTTTCTTGTTTTAAATATTCACAAGTGGCAGCGGTTTTTGCACGCTCAAGTCGTACTTTATGTTCACTATAAGATTTAAATAAAAAAATTGTTTAAAACTTTCTTAAAACATTGTTGTAAGATTTCAGACGGAGCGATAATTCTCATTCTCTTGAAAGTATAATAGGGTCTGAAGAACATTTTCATTAACTCTTTCACAGCGAAGTCGCCCGTAACACCCGTGCATTCATCATACATTAGCAGGTTGCCAGAATGCCTACGTGCTTTTTCTATCTGGTGCTTTCTCCCATTTCGGTAGTGCATTGCTCATTGTTTTCGGCTGTTGTTAAATGACATACCAGTAATTCTTTTTAACAACTGAAGTAGCTCTCTTATTTGGATGCACCTCCTCTCTCCATTGTTTAGCGTAAACGTTTAGCTATTGCTACTCGCTGTTGCAATACTGTCGTAAGGGAAAACTGCAAACGGTCGGCGAAACTGCACAAAGACACCCAAGAGAGAATTAATCACTTCACTTTAGTAGGTTGTTGTTACCATTGTAGCATCTATTAGGTAGGGGAAAGGAAATTCATTCCAACAGAAATTCGTATACACGAGCGCTTCAGATGTTTAAGGGGAACAGATTTTGGCCTGTCTTGATGTGAAAGAGTAAATAGTAATATACAATTAGGACCCTGAAAGACTAATAAAAAAGTAAAATAACATCACTTTAAGAAATCAAGCTTAACATTGTATTTGAGATCTTTCACATCCGATTAAGGAGACAAAATTCGTACTTTGGCTTACTCACTTCCTATAAGCAAGAATACACATTTTCTACAGGCATACTGACTTAGTAATAATAATAACAAAACTTTTCCATCTATATTCTGTTTTTCTACACCTCCCAGTATCGATATTCTCTTATTCAGCTTACGGTACTTACGTCACTGCCATCATCCGTAAGCCATCTAGTGACTTCTAGCTTTGGAAGGTGAGACTACATTTGTGTGTGTTATTTTTGTTTGTTTGAACCATTTACTTATCCCATTGTTTGTACCTTCAATGTAATTTAAGATTTTAGAACTTTTTATGTTATTTTCCTTTCATTTGATAGATTTCATTCGAAAGCTTTATAAGGTAGTCTCGCCTCCTTCGCACGTCTTCATGGTAGTCAGCACGCTCGGCGCTTCAAGAGGTTCGTGGTTCGAGTCCCGGTGAGGGCATTACATATGTTTCACCTCTCCTGCTTCTAAATAACCTAATGATTCTACAAGTGGCGCCCGAACTAAAAAGGTGGTAGATGATGATTCTTCATCACCGAGATTTGGCGATTGGGTTCCCTAATACCCCGTCACCCTTTAAAAGGGGGAGTATATAATGTATTTCTTCAGCCTTCTTAGCATGCCTTCGGGTTGTAGTGGTAGCACGCTCGGCGCGTATTCGAGAGGTCCGTGGTTCGAGTCCCGGCGAGGGCATTGCACATTTTTCCTCTTTCCTGCTTCTAAATAACCTAATGACTGTACATCTTAAAAGAGACCAAAGCGTGCCTCATGTAAACTGACAATGTGACTTCTTCTGTTCACTCCATTTCGGTCTTTTAACTGTTTCAGATATAGGCAATAATGCAATGAAGTTTACACATACTCTTTCTTAATATACACGAATTCAATATCGAAGCCTTCTGGTCTTTGTACGCTTGAATCAGCTTTGGATATTAGAGCGCGAGTTATCTTTTGCAGTTTCTTTTAATCTATTTTTTGTGGAAACTTAATTTTTTCTTTCGGAAGATATCTTTCCAGACTGGGGTGCGGCTTCTGAAGCAAACATGAGTGAAGAAGCCTTGAATTCGAAGCCTGTTTAATAAAGCTTACATCTGCTTGATGCAAAATTCGATTATTACTGATCGCATCATTTCTGTCATATACTAAGGTCTAAAATGCTTAAAAAAGGTGTGACTTGTATCACGTTATATTCAACTTTGAGATCATAAACGATTTTATGGCATGGATAATAAATTAATACCGGCAGTAATTTTCCTTTTTCTCAGATCCCAACAGTTAAATGGTTAGGAAAGGCAATTATTTCAAATTTTATCGCTCAAAGAGAAGGCTTTCTGATAATTCGTCAAATTAAACTTGCCAATAACGACCATTTATTGAGATGTAGTATAAAAAGGATCTATATTTTATGGTTATTATCATAATCCGAGTCGTCTTTATCGAATTAATCTCTGTTAGGAATATTTTGCCCTCGAGCGATGAAAGTTGAAAGCAATAATAAACTTACATGACGGATTTCGCTTTCTTCCATGAAAAGCAAACAGTTGGTGCATACCAATGAAATGCAAAATACCTTTTATTAAAATATTATCTTTATTGAGGTAACTAAGAATCATGATGGCTGCAAAATCACGCGCAGGTATCTTATTCAGAGTAATTTTTATATTTATAGTTCAGTAATGATTTTAATGGCACAAAATGAGATAAATGAACAGCCTAATTCCGCTGAAAGAGACAAACGTGCAGTGAATCTACAGAAAAAAACGTGCACTTGTGAAGAACAATTGAGAAGTGCAAAATATTTTAAAATTACGCAGCCATCTCCTCGAGCTGAATATGTCACCTCTGAATAATCGTCTTGATTAATAGATAATTGTCTGTTACATCAGGAACCATACTTAGTCTTAATTATTTTCGAATAAGTACGGGAATTAAAAATTTGAATACTTTGAAAGTTAATACATTTTTGGTCCTTTATTGAAATTAAAGAAATACATATTGGAAATATTTTTTAGTCAAAAAGCCAGCTCATTCACAATGGCTATTAATTTCGTTTTGGCATTTTGCGTTCGTTCACTATAAACGGCGTTTCACTTTTCAAATTATTGCAATCAAATATTAAAGCTATGCATTATATTTAAAGAAATTAAAAGAATCTGCATGAATGCATGTATGTTTCTCGCACTGTGAAGAAACAGCGGTACCTACAGACATTAAATTTTGAATAACGTAGGTCTTCGCTCGACTATGGGTATATGGAAGCCCAAATTAAGAATTTGTTTTATTATATACTAGCCGCTGCGCGGCCAGCCTTCGTCTGGCTTTTAAGTGTACCGGAAAAATGCCTAAAGAGAACACCAAACATTAAATTTAAAAACTGCACAGAATTTTACTCTGCAGAACAATTTTATCGAAAAAGAAACAAACAACAACGGAAAAATTTCAGTTAAAAATGCATTACATATAAAAAGCATACAACGAAATAAGCAATATCCCTTAATACAAATATTAATTATCCTAATAAATAAATTAACCAACTTCCCTTTGCAAAATCTTAAGAACTCAAATGGTATAAACAGATTAAGAACTTAAACAGATTAAAAAATATCATGCAAAACTTTTTTATAATTAAAATTATATATAATTAAAACATAATATTACAATGAAATAAGCAATATCCCTTGATACAAATGTTAATTATCCTAATAAAGTAATTAAACAATTTACCGTTGCAAAAAGAAACAACTTTTTAATTTCTTAAACTTTTCAGTCTCTTAAAAACAGTAACATAAGAAATACGATGAAAAATTGTTGCCAAACCGAAATTTTTAAAAGAATGAAACTATTCAAAATGATGCAGTTTCATCAAAAATCTATCAGCAACAATAAGAAAGGAAAATTGTTGCCAAAACTACATTTTAAACTATCTGAGATGTGAGAAGTGTATTCGGAAGCTTCATTTAAAAAATTTGAAAAAAATACAAAATATTATTATTTTTCCAAAATTCTTTTTTTAAAAGGAGTGGAAAGGATTAAAGTTCAACGTGTCCAAAAATCGAAGCAAAATAAACAGCACATTTTTTAAAATAAGGTTTTTTAAAAAAAAATTCCACTGAAAAGGTGTTAAGCTCACCTTCCTAAATAAATTCGTATTTAATCGATTTATTGAAATACGAAATTTATTTTAAGTTCGTAAAATAGCTAAGTGTCTACGCTTCACGACGATGTTAATGTTAAAATGTATAGAGTGAAATCTCGCTTTCCTGTAGCCCATTATGTCTCAAAATGACGCGATTTGATCACAAAACATAAAATAAAAAAAATTCGAATTCGAATTTCGAAAAAATCGCTTCGAGGTGCACTGGCTCTTGTGTAGATACACTTATGTACCAAATTTCATGGCCCTGGGTCTATTAGCTTACTCGCAACACGAAGGAAAGACACACCCACCCACGCACACAGACACACCCCCCCCCACACACACAGACTCTTTGTTTTATTATATGTAGAGAAGAGATTTCATATTTTGAAAACCTTTAAGGAATTTTTGATTAACAAACTCAACTATTTCAAAGCGAGCAATGGCAACACTGTACGAAAAAAAAATTATCTCCAGTGCTCGAGGCCGATAGATTTTATCGGAAATTCTAAAGATATGTTCCTTTTAAATTATTCTGCGATTTTGCTTATATTATTCAGCTTAAATTATAGTATTATGTACTGCTTAGAACGAAATTTGAATTCAATTGTATGGTTTAAGTGCGAAGAACATGATATTTAATAAATAAAGATAACACAGAAAACGTTAAAAAACTTTCGGCGTAATATATTTTTATTTTTATTTTTCGTTTTATTTATTTAAATAAATTTAACACCCATATAAAACCAAACATAGTCTTTGTCATAAGCTGATATTTTAGAAAGTGTTTCATAAGTATATGCTTTCTAAGGTAGCTCTTTCTTTAACCCTTCTTTCTTCTAGATTTTCTGCAAACCGGAGGGGGGGATCTAGAAAACATTGTTTATAGGTGTTACAAGAACTCCCTTGGAACACATTAACATTAAGTTCTTATTTAAGTTTGTAGGAACCAGGATGTTGTGGTAAATGCCACCATCAAATCTCAAAGTAAAGTTTATAAAAGTATAAAAATAGATTATAAGATCACTTACATTTATTATACGTGTAATTGTTTAAAACAATTTTTATTTTGGTTAAACAAAGCAGTATTTTGCATTTTTCACAATGGATTTTGGAACCTCTTCCACATGTTATATGACGACAACGACAGCAGCGCTCTTCCTGCCTATCTTTATGTACTGGCCAATGTCCAATGTTGTCATGTCTTACGACATATACAGGAACTACGTGGGGCATCTGATGTTTTGTTGAAATTGGTGAATTCCTAGAATTGGTGTCCTTGACTTACTGCCTCGATGGCGTATTGACAGCGAACCCAGATAATGCTAAACTTTTTGCGATTGCCATAGTAAATTGTAATAAATCTATTTGAAAATCTGAAGCACTGCGGATCAAATAATGCCACTTAAAACAATCTCTACTACCGTAAAATAAACTTCTTACAGGAAGGTGGCAAACGCTATCAATAATAGCGAAAGGATTAATTGGCCGAAGGGCAGTAATTGCTTTGAGATTGCTGAAAATTTAAATTACTCTAACTTGTATTCTAATCAACAATCTAAGATCGCTATCAGTTTAGGAAAATTCAACTAACACGGAACAAAAAACAGCATGGAACAAAAAATGTTCTTTTGAAAATGTTTTCTCCAATAAATACCTAATTTTTATCCGTTTGTTATAGAACTAGATCTTTAAATAACGCTACATTTGCAGCCATTATAAAAGCAGGCCAATTCTAAAGATTTTCAAAGTTAAGCCTGAGGCTGGTTTTGATAGTTTTATTAAAAATTAACTAACGTTGTTGAAAAAACTGAGAAGTATTATTTAAAAATCAAGTAGCACTATTAAAATATCATAAAAGCTTAAATTCATATCAAATTTAGGCGCAGACTCAGATTTCCTTAAATGTGAGCTTTCAAAGAATCAATAAATATTAACGAGTACTTTTCTTATAAAAAGAAACCTGTTCAACAAACCGCTTATAACTATTCGCAATTTACCGCGAGAGACAGAGGCTTGCCGTTTCAGTTTAAATTATAGTATTATGTACTGTCTAAAAGGAAATTTACCTCAAAGGCGCTAATGATACTACAGACGAAAACTCGTTCGAATCAAGATTTTTATCCGTTGAGAAACCTTGATTATTTCCTTGTGATATGAGTCAAATTAGATCAAGGATATCTATCCGGTTCGAAGAATGTTCGCAATCTAAGCGCTAACTTTAAAAGAAAAATAATACCACGCCCAAATATAAATATTTTATTCTTCTTGAAACTAGCAGCGGGAGAACTGTCTGTTGACAATGAATAGCAAAAAAAGAATTTTTTTAATTGTCTAAATTGTTAAGATGTTTTTTGATCAATTATAGCTACATATATATATATATATCTTTTTCAAATTCTATTGTAGGCATATATGAATTGATGAAAAAATTAACGTTCTCTTAAACTGAAATCGAATTTGTACTATTACTATTAACCGTAATGTACTTAAAAAGATTTTACTTATGCATAGTTGTAAGGTTTTAGTTAAACTAACAAAGTTTTATTTTAATTTGCCTTTTCTATCTCTTCTTACTTCAACTTCGCGTTAGAATAAGCGCGCGTTTCAGCTTTATGCTAATTTGAAGTGGAGCCAAGTTCTATTTAAACGATAGGTAGGAACCTCTAAGAGTGAGAGAGCTTTTAGTCTCAGACCACTGTTACTCTATTCGACGTTCGCCTGACCATCTAGTATTTAAATTCTAAGCCGTAGCGCTGTTACGCCATTACTTGTTGAAGTAATTCTAAGTGCGTCAGTATTAGTTAAATCTTGCTACGCACCCTTTAACATAGAGGCCAACCTCGCGTTCATAGCTCTGTGAGCAACGACGACTTAATTTCTATTTAATTTTAGTTTAAAGAATTTGATTGTTCAGTTTAGACCCAAGTACGGTCATTATTTTCTGTATCCCTCCCGAGTTGGGAAGTGGCTGTATATAATTGTGGTTTAATAAAAGAGGATTTTAAATCCTTCTTAAGCGCAGTTCTTTTACCACTTAACCACAGTTTGCTGCCACAGAACATAGCAGCATTCAGCTCCCTCTTCAAGATCAGGACTTAAAGCATTGCACGAATATGTTCGCCGAGAATATGCACCGAACACTCAGTCCTGACATAGTTATGAATTCAGGGTGGTTGATGTACATTGAGAAAATATATGATGGTCTTTGATATATTAAAGATCAAATCGCTTTTGATGATTTAATTCAACAGCTGATAAAAAATAAATTTCTTTGACAATTAATATTGTATTTTTGATTTCTTAATGTACATGCGTAGGTGCTTTTCATGTTTTCAAATTTTCAGATGCAACATGAATACATTCTACATGTAACATGATCCAATGTACACTAGAAAGTCCTTCACGAAGGCATCAATATTGTTTTTTTCCTCAATGCCGGATCCAAACAGTCCACAGACATTGGCCACTACTAAGGCCAGAAGCGGTGACCATTTTATTATGGAGGTACCCAATAGTGTGGGCCACCTTTGCCTCCTATGAGGGGGCGGACAAATACAGCCATGCCTTATGCGGGATTCGAATACGGGCCCTTTGGTATCTCAGTTGGCTACCCTAACCACTATACCGTCTGGGCGTCACATCAGTGTTATTAAGCAGGCAATTTCTTTTTATTTGCCGTAACTGATTAAATATTTTCAAATCAGTTTGCTAATTTAGAGGTAAAATTTGTAATTTCATTCGTATATGCTATAAATATTATAGAACTCCGTATACAAGATCATAGCCTATAGATATATTCAAAAAGAGCAGGTCATAGCACTGTTTGTACTGTTAACCACATATGTATTTAAGGTAATAGAAATGCGTCGTAAAATGTTTCATTTACTGCATTGTAAGGATTTATTTTTTTTTTTATCTAACCAGTTATTTTATGTTAAATACCTTTCCTGTTAGTCTCCCTTTCCGTTTTCCTGCAAGAATGTTAATTTTTAGTTTGCGCGTATTGAACCGAGGAAGAAAGAGATAGTATTCAAAGGAAGGTTTTAGAATGTTTAATCAGAGCGTGTTCCGCCTGCTGAAGTCCGCATTGCTAATTGCACTTATCTATCTGTGGCGTCTTAGTCTGTCTGTGACGTTGTTTTATTCTTGCCAACAGTGCTTGTCTCGCTGGTGTAGGTTTCAACCTAATTACGCGTTAATTACTTCTGCGTAGCCTTTGACCAATTTATGGCTTAACTTAGTTTTAATATGAATTCATTACTTTTGAGTATGCCATAAATGCTGGCTGATTTTGTAAGCACAAGGAGGGTCTTTTGTTAAATTAATTGAGTTCTTAATAAAAGGGTCTTTTACACCTTTTCTACGTTTTCCTTCTTCTTATTGGATATATCGATAAGCGTTAAACGTCTATTCAAAGTTTTGCCGCAAGTTACACTGAATGGCAGGCACAATCCCTACAGTATTTTATTAAAAAAAACTATGCTGTTAAAATACTTTTGTTTTCGTAAAAAGATGTACAGTGCATAATGAAATTAAAATTAAAATTCAAGAATGAAGTTATTTTTCATGCACTTAAACGCGTATTCAAGTCAATTAAAAAAATATTTGTGTTTACATATATCCTTAAACAGGTTGATTTTCTTTCATTTTCGTTTCTCCTAAATTAAAGAGAAAAGCTACTTTTTGCTTATGTAAAACAATCACGTAACATATTTCTATTTAAAAAACATTAAATCAGCACTTGATGTAACAAAATTAAAAATGAGTCTTACTGCCTCTATTGTGAAGGCTGTATATGTCCTCATGTGCCTCTCATTGTGGGAAAACCACAGTACCTAGAGCCCCAAGAGCCCCAAATTTTGAACACATTTAATCCTCCGCTTAAAGATGAGCACTTGAAGCGCAAATTTTGAGTTTCAAAGTTGCTTTTCAGGTATTTCATATTTTGTGCGAGTTTAATGAATTTTTATGAACAAATTCAGTTGCTATGTTAGCAATATGTTGATGCCTTAGCTAGAAATAAAAGCTAGCTTTTATCTTCCACGCCTTAGCCATTCGCAGAATGTAAGATAAATTTAATCAGCAAATTTAAGCTATTTAAAAGCAATGTGTTGCCACTCTCGGCAATAAATTTACTCGCATCAGTGTGATCTCCCTCGCATCAGTGTACTGCCATTCGACAAAGGGTAAAACATTTACCTTTCATACTTAACACGTAAATTGCTGATGAACAAAAAAAGTGATTTAAAAGTAACAGAAGCAGTTCTTAGTACTAGTTTTTTATCTTTTACTCTGGTTGATTTAAATAAAATTGCATTTAATGGGTTTGCTTAGCTAAACTCGCTCTAATAATTCATACCGGAAATTCTTCAGTATTTATTTAGTTTGATTAGCCTATCCTATATCTTATGATAATCGCTTTCAATTCCTTTCTTGATTTTTCCTTGCTTATTTGAGAGATATCACATAAGTAAAAAGAAAAAAAAGGGATAATAATGAAGTATATGATTTTTCACACTTAGTTAATTATTTATTTTTTAGATGGCTCCGCTAAAATTTTTTGCTATTTTGAGCCTTCCTTTTACGCCAATGTAATTAAAATTTAACGTGTTCCTAAATAAATTAATGGAATCCTTTTCGTTTCTGTATTCTTAATTATTTGCATTTATTTTCAGATTTAAAAATACTTTTTTTGTGGAACTATCTAAGAGACGTATAATTAAATAAAAGTGGTAGATTGCATACTACATAACTGCCAAAAAAGGAATTTTATTACAGAAATAATGTATATGATGATTGCTGCAGAACGACTACTGTGTTCCCTGACATCAAATTCTTCAATAAAAACAAAAACGAAATAAAATGAAACGACTGATATTTGAGCTAGTATCAACCTTGATAATGTATACTAAAAATACCAAAGATAATGCACCGTATTTCCTACATATTTGTTTTCAGCGCCAAATTCTGAAAATTTTAAAAATATTCCTCTCCTCAATAAGTTCAGAGAACGATTTTTCTTGAATTTTAAAACAGACTTGTCCCCACAGTGATATTTTTAGTCTTAGTAACAAAGACAAATCCTCGAAAATTACCTGTGAAGATCACGCCGAACGTTTTCCGTGACATTAAGTCTACGGTTTCGCTGAGTCAGCTGCACATTCATCTCTGATAATTTATGGATGAACTGAGCCTAAGGAGTAGCAGCGACAACAGTAGGAACGGGCGAGATTTAGATTACAGGAATAAGAAGTAGAAATAAGGTTAAAGTAGGAAAAAAGATATTTTATTAGATACTGGAATGTTGATATTACTGTGCATTCTTATTGGAATGTAGCTTTCTGTTAAAGAAAATAATGTTGTGATAGAATCCGGTCCTTCGAGAGTTAAAATATTCAGGCAATTTTTCTTTCTCGATTTTCGAACGATAAAACTAGTAAAAAAAGGGGGGAAATACGCAAGGAAATGCGATAAACATAGTTAAGAAGCTTTGATAAAGAGAAATATATTCATATTCCATATTTTATATATCGTAGTTAATTGTCAAACCATGAGTTTCTTTTACGCATCAAAAAACAACGCTCTAAAACATTAACTCCACGGCTTTTCGGAGTATAATCAAAAGACATTTCCATGTTAAAGAAATTGTACAGTGAACTGCAGTGTCAATCAGAGCTTCTATGTAATTTTTATTGCATCTAGAATGTATAATTTTTATTGCGTCTAGAATAATCTAATCTGTGTAAGATTCGGAAAACTGGAAATTGATTATATTAAAGTAATTATAAAAGTAATACTTTCGTAATTCTTTGAACTACATCTCGTTTATTATTAAAATCATTAAATATTTATATAAAATTATATTAGATGGTCTCAGTGATATTATAGCAACTGAACTTGTAAGGTTTTAGTTAAACTAACAAAGTTTTATTTTAATTTAAATCTTTCTATTTCTTCTCATTTTGAACTTCCCCTTAGAAGAAGCGCGCGTTTTCAGCTTATGCTAATTTGAAGTGGAGCCAAGTTCTATTTAAACCGGAGGTACAAACCTCTCAGTGTGAGAGAGCTTTTAGTCTCAGATCACGGTCACTCTATTTGACGTTCGCCTGACCAGCTAGCATTTAAATTCTAAGCCATAGCGCTTTTACGTGATTGCTTATTGAAATAAATTTAAGTGCGTCGGTATTAGTAAATCTTGCTACGCACCATTTAGTTAGAGGCCAACCTCGGGCTATAAGCTCTGTGAGCAACGACTGTTTAATTTCTATTTAGCTTTAGTTTAAATATTATTTAATTGTTCATTTTAGACCCAAGTGTGGTCTTTACTTTGTGTATCCCTCCAGAGTTGGGAATTGATTTGTAAATAATAGAAATTTAATAAAAGAGGATTTTAAATCCCTTTCAAGTGTAGTTCTTCTACCACTTAATCACAGTATCCTACCACCGAACATAGCTGCATTCAGCTCCCTGTTCAAGATTAGGACTTAAGGAGTTTCACGAAGATGTTTGCCAAGAATATGCACCGAACACTCAGTCCTGACAAACTCTCAAAACCATTATATATATATATTTTTTTTTCTTTTTTTTATAATAATTATTTTAGGAGGCTGGCCGCCCAAGAACTTTTAAACTTTTGTCTTTGTTAGTTTACAATAAATTAATAATTTAAACTGGAAAATGTAAAAAAAAAATCTGTATTTTGTTCCTCTAAAGTAATTTAATAGTTCAAACAACAAATAAAAACATATACTATATCGCGTTACATTTTATTATTTGTGTATTAATTAAAAACGAAGAAATTCGAACCAATAAAAGAATAAATATTACGTTAACTTCCCGCTTTGTAGAAAGAAAGTCCGGATGACATTCTCAAACTAAAGAAATTGTGCAGTGAACCGCAGTGTTCTTTACAGCTCATTGCATAATTTTTATTTCCCTATAGAGAAATTGAAACTCATAAATAAATTACCATGACGTTATCTTATGATGGATTTTTACCTGATCTGGTGAAATTTAATTACCACCAGTCCCCTAACAGACGTAAAGCGAATTATCGTTATGTCTGAAAGTAACTACATAGTCAAGAATAGTCTTAAATAAATCTTTTATTTCAACAGAACTAAGAATATAAATGCACATTTAACGTCCCCGAGTGTGGCAAGATGGCAGTTTTCTAACTAGGTGTTAACAGTTTGTGTAAAGGGAAAAGAAACACTTCTAAGGCCTGTTTCAGATGCAAAAAGTACGTCTTTGGTGTGTAGGATGGAAGAAATAAATATTTGAGCTTTGTACAATGGTAAAGTGGCAAAAGGTCTGTTGTGGATAAGCAGAAGACCCAATCCATGAAATCCAGATGGAAACGAGTTATCATTATTCATCACATTTTATTTGGATCCCTTTCCGGAGCAAGAAACTTAAAACCAGCTCTCAATCAATTGTAATCAATTGAAATCAAGTGAAAAATGATCTTTACCCTCACTGTGATTCGAACGGCGAATCTTTCGTTTACTTGTTGAATGATCTAACATTGAACACCATCCATAAGAGCACCCGCAGGGAAAGATATTTGATTCTTATTATCTAAAATTATATAAATCAGCTTTTTTTTTAAACAGATATTTTACAGCCGCACCAGCAACGTAGATATAAGGAAGTTGGAATTTTCCCTCTTCGACGTTGCACACAGACGATGTTCTTTGCATTTTTAGATTAAAATTGCAAAGTATAAAATAGTTGGGGAGAGTCGATAGGTAGATAACTAAAGATAGGTAGATAAGCTTGTTTTCAAGTATTTATTTAAAAACAAGGCAGAAAAACAGAACAAATTATAATAAATGAGTCACGAAAATTCCATTATTTTAATTTGTTTAACCTCTACATTTATCCACATTAAAAAAAAAGAAATCTTAGATAAACGGAAACAAGAAGTCAATACTAGAGCATATAGAGTTTTAATACAGGAACAGCAACAACTTTACAAAGAATATGGATATTAGGATGAAAAGAAAAGCAATTGAAATATGAATGTAAACGAAGTAGCTGAATAATTGTTCCACATCCAGCAAGGACACGATGAGAAGCTAGAATGTAATAGCAGTTAAACAAGTTTTTGAAGAAACATAAGAAAACTGCAAACGAAAATATGATCATTAATTTCTACAAACGTAGGCGTTTTGATACGTGTAATAATGATTAGAGTGTCTTTCTTGGGGAAAACACTTGCTTTTGCTAGATTGCTATTTCCAAAAATTAAAGATTTTCTGCTTGCCCCTTAAATGCCTTTTTACCCTTAAATTCAATTTTTAGAATAATAAAATGCAGTCACTTCTGAATAGGAAAAATGTTCTCATATTAACTTTCGGAAAGGTTCAAGCTCAAATTATTAAATCATTAGCAGTTCTATATCTCCCGTTCTACTGGGTCGATTGACGAAATTCAAATTGCGGTTTTCATGTCTCGAAAGCGCGACTTGGGATATATATTAGATTTATATATAGCATTGTTCTAATACAGGTATTTTGACACAAACTTGGACTTTTTCTGAAATGATATTCCAGAGCTTTTTTCCATATTTTGATTCTATGACTCAGATTATGTCTAAATATCAGAATCAGATTATGTCTAAATCTTGCAAAATTTGGTGTGAAATTTATAAAGAAATTCAAAAATTTGTCTTGGCGCCTTTTTTACAGTTTGCGCCAAGAATAATTCACTTGGCGAACTTTTTAATTTATAGTAACCTATTTTCCTTTCTCTTTTTTTCATTGTACACGAGAGAAAAAAAAGTCATCGTTCATACTTTCAAATAATTTTAATTTAACAACTACATTTGTAGAGTTATCATCGCTTATAACAAATATGCGAAATTTCAGAGCGCGCCAATATGCAGATTCATGTATATCTTAGAAAATCTTGAATAAAAAAACTAATTTTTTGCAGTCGTGCCTAGAAATACATTTACTTTAAAGACGATGTTAAAAATTTTATAGGTTATAATATAAAAATTTTTTTCGAAAAATATGTAAACAAAATATTTAAAAATACAAATTTTAAAAATAAGTCATAAAAAATGTGGGAATTATATTTGGATTAAGCCTAAATTTCGAATTCTGGAAGAAGGAATCAAGTAAGTTTAATAAAAAAGAGGTATTAATAAATATTGTTACGAATTTCGTATTTAGTTAGGCATTTTTTAGTAGAATTATTATTAAAATTGTTTTATTTCCCCATGCAGTGCAGCACGTGACATATTTTAAGAGAAAGCTACGCCGGAAATGTAAAAATGCAAGAGCGCGTTCATTTAACATTGAATAAAAGTTTATCTCCGTAGTTGATATTTTTTTGAATAAACGTAATTGACTACTATGTTGCCCTTAACCGTAATTCTACTCTTTTTGCTTTCCAAAAATTGCTAGAACTCTCTCGCTCGGTTGATTTAAAAAGGTATAAAAATCGGAGAGAAACATCTCAGCTTAGTTGTTGTTTAGATAACTGTTGTTGCTGCTTGTAGCGAATTCGCAGTGAGATCGGATTAGCTTTCTCTGCACTTTGGATTGCATTCTATTTAACATTTTAGTAGTGTAAAGTACGACTACTGATTATATTGCGTGATAATGCGATATTGTACGAATATCTTTGAGGAAAAACCCAGCGTTTTGTTATATTTCTTGTGATCAGAATAAATTTTATTAACTTTTTATCGGAATTGTGTATTAAATTAATTACGAATCCGTACGCGCACAACAATATATGTCAAATTCAATTAACATTGAGGAGCTAAAATTTTGAGAGCTAATTTTTAAAAACTACTCGTGAAATTTTTACGAAACTTGGCAATTAGGCGTAATTTGAGTCGTAGAATCGAAATATAGAAAAACATTGGCCTGTCAATTCACAAAAAGTCCGATTTTGTGTCAAAATACCTATATTAGAACAGTGCTAGATATAAATCTAATACATATCCTAAGTCGCGCTGTTGAGATATGAAAAACGCAAGTTGAATTTCGTCTATCAGCCTAGTAGAACGAGAGATATAGAATTGTCACCCCCTTTTTTTGCGCAGTGTAGCAGAGAAGAAACGTTCTTTTGTTGATTATCAAACAAATCGCGTGATAATAAATTTTTAAACTTAAATTCAGAATAGAAATAATTTCAAATATAAATCCTTCTTTATACAATACCATGTGATCAAAAAACACGACTCTGAATTTTGTTTTTTGGCGTAATTTTTTGAAACTTTTTAAAATTATGTTCAAGTTTCTGATCTCTATGATTATTCAAAAGCCTTTGTGGGTTATATCTGATAAGGGACTCTAGGGGGGAAAGTGCAAAATGCATGAAATACCATTCCACTGTTTTGTATTCTAACTAATCAAAGAATGATTTGAGTTCGATATTTAAATTTGAGACAAATTGTATATAAAAGAACTGATTTATAGCGAAAAGATCTAATAACCATAAAATCTGCACATGTATAGAAAGGAATATTGTTTATTAAGAAAGAAAGAAAAGCAGATAGAAGAAAACGAAAATTTGAAAGAATATTAGAACCAGCTAAATACGATACAATACATTTTAAAAGAAATCGTTTTGAAAATGCAGGAACTACAAATTTTTTAAAGTGGAAGTATACAAATTTAAAATGGAAAGGATTCAAATTAAAATAAATTTATAGAAAATGTCTGCTACAAAAACGGCATATTTTAGATAATCTAAAATTTATATAAAAGATTGAGTAACAGACCAAAATAATTTTAAGGTCATCATACTATTATCTACATTTTGTTCGGTCTGTTAGGCTTTTCAGAGTAGGACACACGAAAATTCGCGATACCCTTGCCGGGATTCCAGCTTCGGAGCTTCCTTTTGCCAGTGAACGGTCTACAATTTACATCACGACAACACGCAGCGGTGAAGGCGAAATTTCCTAAAGAAAGACTGTGGAGAGGGGAATGACATCCAGTCGGCCAAATTCAGATTACAACGGATTATTGTTCACTACACTTTTATTCGAGCTTCATTTGTAGCAACATTACATTTTGGAAGCTAGAAGAGTGAAAAATCAGTTATGCCATCGCCAGGATCTTTCAACAGCTAGCCGGACGTGCTACCACATACACTACGAAAACACGCAGAAGGAAGACGACATTTTCTTATGATTCTTCCTAAATTAAATCTTTCTGATTTGAAGAAGCATTTATGAAACTGGTTTTTCTAAATGGTTTCTGAACTAAAAAAGGTTCTTGCAGGATGTCTCAGATTCTTAACAAAAAGCAAGTTAAATTTAAAAAGATCTTCTTACTTGAGCTCTTAACAAGAAACAAGTTAGCAAACAGACAACTTGAATCTTGTTTTTCCCTTCTTTGTTATTACCTGAACTTATCTTTCTATTAAAATTATATATATACAGTCAAATACCAAAAATTCGCTGACCCGAAATCCGCCAACTCCTGAAATCCGCACTGCCTCTCAAAATATAAACATTGAATTTATAGGTTCCAGAAACTGCAGAATGGAGAATGAAATACCGAAGAAAAAATATTTATCCAATAATGATGTCATAATTACCGAATAATAATGATTCTGTGTTAGTGGTAGAAAAACGATCTTAGCCCAGAAGAAGTTTTTAGTATGGATGATGTGAACACATCACTGGCACATCAGATAACCGATGGATCAGATAATCATTGGCTCTGTTTTGAACTCGCCAAAGCAAGAAAACGATTCCGACACCGGCACAGATAACGAATTTGATGATAGTGAGAAAATATCTTTTAATGTGGGTTTGGAACATGGGGAAAAATACCTAAAATATTTAGAACAACAGAGCTGTGTCACAGAGCAAGAGATTATGACCCTGAAGAATTTACAAAAAAAAAATAAAGAACTTACTCTGGAGCACCTAAAGTTTTAAAACAAACCTCTATCAGAAAAATGTTTGAAACAAGTAAAAAAAAAATAATATTTTATGCTTTATTAGTATCCCTTATTTTTACACGTCTCTATTGTAGATATCCTTAATGCTTTAAAATATTCCTGTAATCACTCATATAAATGAATAATATAATAAATATATATATAATAATTTAATGCATATAATGAAATAATGTAAAATATATATAATTGTACATAATAATTTAAGTAAATGTATCTAATATGCTTTATTTATTTTGCACTTCTAGTATGAATATTATGATTTGGCTTTTCTGTCCTGAAATCTGCACTATCTTAAAATCCGCACAACTTCTGGTCCGAAGCATTGCGGATTTCTGGACTTCTACTGTATATGTAATTATATTGAAATTTAACATATGTTTTAATTTTTGGTAAACATTCAAGAAATTATTTAATTCTTATTTAATTGATAATGAAAAAGTCAATAAAAACATACTAGAATCTCAAATTCTCAGAAAGATTGTCATAAATCTACATATATAATGTCTTAACTTATACAAAGTAACATACATAAATTCGTAACATATGTAAAGTCTTAACCTATATAAAGTCTTAACTATCATAAAACTTCGATCTGTACAATTATGCAGAATTGCGAATATAAATAAATAAATAAATAAACATATTAATAAAAAACATCAAGAAAAATCGGAAAGCTTTCAGATTTTACATTTTCGTCGCTCTTAAACCATAAAATTTAGTTCAAGAGCAATATCCCAAAATAACTTTAAAATGAATCTTTAGAATTTCCGATACACAGTTTCGCGCGCTGGAGATAATTTTTTTTTTCATACAGTGTTGTCATTGCTCGCTTTAAAATCTTTGAGTTTGTTAGTCAAAAATTCGTTAAAGTTTTACAGAATATGAAATAGATAATAAAACAAATTCCGAATTCCAAAATTGGGCTTCCAGATGCCCATATTCGGGTGGAAACGTACGTTATTCAAAACTGGATGGCTCTGGGCACCGCCGTTTTATCGCAATGCGAGAAACATGCATACATTTATGCCGATTCTTCATTATTTAATTCCTTTAAATATAATACAGGGCTGCAATATTTGGAGGCAACAGTTTGAAATGCGAACCGACATTTATCGCCAATCAAAGCAAAATGCCAAAACGAAATTAATAGCCCTTCTGAGCTAACGCTGATAAAAAACGAAATGTTGTATTATTGTATGCTGTTATGCAAACTCTGCAGGAATCACAGATGATTTTAACTAAACTGACGCTTATGAATACAGATATCTGAAACCTGGTGCAACAATATCTGTTTTCCCATAAGAAAGAACACATGTTGTTTCTAAAATCCGAGTGGTGTAAGTATTTTACTTCACTCATTGTTAAATTGAGACAATGCATTTTTTTTTCTTTTCATTAAGTTCTAAGTTACATCTCACTCTTACAAAAAAGGGGCACTTGCCCTTAGGCCCAACCAGTAAATCATGAAAACTTTCTAAGCGAGTCTCGGTAGCTTTCTCTCTTCCTCTATTTTTGCTTATTCTTTCAAACCGGTTGTCCCCGCCCAGACCTTGAGGAACAAAATGTTACAGAACTAATATCACGTTTGAACTTGACCTCATTGTTAACTAGGAACAAAAAAAAAGCAAAATTTCTTTTGTGATTCATTGTGAGAAGTTTTACCCCCTGGAATTAGGAAGATTTATGAATAAGTTCCGTGCGTTTAGAGAAAAATTTAGTTGCATCGTAGCTGAGTAAATGTTTAGGCATCTGTCGAAAAGATCATTAATAAAATTGCGTTTCTCGGCAGTTCTGAATACATAATAATAATTTAAAATCCGAAGCTTTATAATAAGTATTTGTGTAAAATGGGTGTCTACGAAGGTATTAATAATTATATCAGAGACTTCATTAAACTAATGCAAGTATTATTTGCTTGAAATAGGGGGGTGTAAATTAGATAAAATTTTAATTCATTCGTTTGAAAAATACACTATCTAATAATTCTTTTTATCTGAACTGTAAATAATTTTTTTTTTATTTTGAGGCATGCAAAAAGAAATATTAATTTGAAAGTGTAACTCTAAAGAATATTTTTCATTTCCTTTTTATAAAAGCAAACAAAATATTCCATTACATATACAGTGGCTCCCAAAAGTGTTCGAGCACTTATGATTTTCATTGAAATAGGGCTGAAAGTAAACTTTCTGAAGGAGATTTTAATAATAAGATCTATGATTTAATCTAAACAAAATTACATGAAATATTTTTAAAATATAGCGAAACTTTATTTTTAAGAAATTAATAATAAAAAAATGACAAACATTTTATCTCGCGAAAGTCTTCGTACACTGAAACATTTTTGGATAAAATCAAAATTAGAATTATCGTTTGCCGCTCTTTTTAATTTTTGCATTGTGGTGGCAATTAAAAAATCGCTTGCTTAAAAAAATTTCTATTGTTTGCTTCATAATATTCTATTTATTATTGAAAAATGGGTCGCAATCGTAAAAAATTAGAAACAACATTCGAAAATTGATAAGTTTTCACCATAGTAGTGGTAAATCAATTCGAAATATCGCTAAATTAGTTAATTTATCCCATTCTACAGTGCAATAGGTGATAAAACGCTTGAAAGAAGAAAATCGGATTGAAAGCAAGGCAAGGGAAGGTCGACCGAGAAAGTTAATTAAACGTGGTGAGAGATTTATTATTAGAAAATTTGTGAAAAACCCACGTTTGAATGCTGTAAAACAGGGATGTCAAACTAGTAGGCACACTTGGGCCAAACAAACAAAGTTTAACTTTAGGCGGGACGCAAAAAAAATCAATATTCATAGAAACGTAGATTTATTTCGAATAATACAATGATAAACATATATATATATATTTACATAGAAAAGAACAAGAAAAATTTAATGTTTACGTCCTGATATTTGACATCTCTTCTCTGCTATTATCTTTCCTATTTCAGGAGAAATTTTGTTTGCAGTGATAACTTTCAACGCTGACCCAAGGTGAGCATCATTAATACGGTTTCTAATAGGAGACTTATTACCTTTCATGACTGAAAATAATTGCTCGCACCGATAAGTGCTACCAAATATGGAAATAATTTCATACGCGAATTTTCGAGTATTTTCAAACCTGGCTGGTAAATATTTGTAATAAGGCACGCCCACTTCAATGAATTTTGCTTTCAGATTTGAGTTGCATTGAATCTCGATCACCTCCATTTGCATATGGCTGGGTACTGAGTCAATACTTATTGAGAAAATCGGAGAAAACAAAAAAAAAATTGTCTTCGAGGGAACTAAAATCATTAAACCTCGTTTCAAATTCAGTTGTTAAATTTGAAAGTTTTTCTGCGTATTTTTGATACGAACAAGTATCATCTAAACTTGATTTGTTCATGCTGCACGTCGGGAAGTGCGTCAAATCTTCATTTTTAAGTTGCTTTTCCCAAAGAACTAGTTGACATTTCAATGCTTTAATTATGTCAAACATGTTCGTAATGATATAATCTTTTCCTTGTAACGATAAATTTAAATCGGTTAAGTGTTTGGGTATATCAACCAAGAAAGATAAATCTTGTATCCATATTGGATCGTAAAACAAACTTACGTCTTGATTTTTCGTTTTTAAAAACTGACATATTTCTTCTTTCTAATCCCAGAATTGTTTGAAAATCTTGGAGCAAGATAACCAACGTACCTCGGTATAGTAGGACAAACCTGAATATTTATAACGTATTTCTCCCGCCGTTTTCGCATACCTTCGTGGTGTAGTGGTCTGCATGCTCGACGCGTAACCGAGAGGTCCGTGGTTCGATTCGCGGCGAAGGAGTTGCACATTTTTCATGTTTCCTGCTTCGAAATAACCTAATGTCTCTACAACTGGCGCCCGAACTAAAATGGTGGTGGATGATGATTCTCCACCACCAGGACTTGGCGATTGGGTCCCCAAAACCCCAGTCGCCCTTCAAAAGGGAGAGCATATAAGGTATTTCTCCGCCGTCATTTTTTTCTTCGTTGATATGTTATTTTATTATTATATATTATTATTTGCCGATATATTGGCCGGGCCGCAAAAATATTTGTTGTGGGCCGCGAGTTTGACATCCTTGCTGTAAAAGTTTCTGCAGAATGTAAAGCAAAGTTTTCTATTTCACCTAAAACTGTTCGACGAGTTCTCAGAGAAGCTGGATTACATGGGCGTTCTGCCCGTAAAAATTGTTTGTTAGTGAGAAAAACAGAAAGCTTAGGCTTTCATTTGCAAAATCAATGATAAATACACCTGAAACGTACTGGAATAATGTCCTATTTGCTGACGAAAGCAAATTTAACATTTTGGGTTCCGATGGTCGTATAACCGTATGGAGAAGAAAAAATGAGGAACTTACAGTTAAGCATGGCGGTGAAGGTGTTCTTGCGTGGGAGTGCATGGCAGCATCAGGACTAGGTAATTTAATATTTATTGACGGCATAATGAATCATTCTCTTTATTTAAATATTTTAAGAGATAATTCAAAATTATCAGCCCAAAATTTGGGTATTGGAAGCAACTTTATTTTTAAACATAATAACGATCCTAAGCATACGGCTCTCAACGTTCGCTTGTGGTGTCTCTATAATTGTCCACAGGATTTGACAACACCACCTCAGACGCCACAGGATTTGACCCCATAGAACACATTTGGAAAGAACTGGAGGTTAGAGTATGAAAGCACGACATCAGAACGAAAAGCGAACTCAAAACAGTCATGATGGAAGAATGGATGAACATTGATACAGAAATTACAAAAAAAAAAACTAGTAAAATCCATTCCCAGACGTTTAGAAGTTGTTGTGGATGCTAAAGGATATCCTACTAAATATTAATTTAACAAAAAATGAAAATATTTACTAATGTGTCAAGATTTTTTTGAAGTGTGTGAAGACTTTTGTGAGATAAAATGTCTGTCATTCTTTGATTATTAATTTCTCAAAAATAAAGTTTCGCTACATTTAAAAAGTATTCTGTGTAATTTTGTTACGAATAGATTATAGATCTTATTATTAAAATCTCATTCAGAAAGTTTACTTTTAACTAATGGATACAGCCCTATTTCAATGAAAATCATAAGTGTACGAACACTTTTGGTAGCCACAGTAAATTCTTCCTTCAACCAGACCAATAATATTTTTTTAATAGATTAGCTGAACAAAGAATTCTTTTTGAAGAACATGTTTGATTTTTTTTAAATAGTGCTGCAAATGAAAATTCTGTATAAAATCTTGATTTTTGTTATAAACTATGCTAAATTTAAGGAAGCAGTATAAAATTGAATTACTCTTAGAGTCTTTACGTACATCTTACATAAAAATTTAACAATTTTACAGTATGGCAATATATTTCTTAAAAGGTATTACTAAACGTTGCAGATTTCCTTTGAGGGAAAAAATTACTTTGGTCATAAGATGTCAGTTGCCAAAATACTATTCTGAAATAAATTATAGAAATTTTAGTTCTGGAGGAAAGAAGACGCGTAATGGTTGGTGTAAATATCCTGATAAGTTAGAAGTCTCTAGGCAATGCAGACGATTAATGATTACTTTTGGAATAATTGTTATACTATTTAATTCGTTATGTCTAGTTAACGATAAAACTTAAAACTAACTTCAGGTACTCATGCATTTCATGTATGCATGCGTGCACTAAATTGAAATATTAAAGTGGCTTAGATTAATATTTGTTCTTTATTAGTCAATCATTGTTTTTAAATCTAGAAAAATGTTCTTACAAAGCCTTTAAAAGTAAAAATGACTTATCTTACTAAATTCAAAATCTTCATCCCCTAAAACAGACGGCACTGTAAAAGTTGATATAAAAACACTTTAAGTTTTTATTCCTCTGTTCTAAACATAGAACACCAAAGTTTTTTTTTAAAAATATTACGATTTCATTTTGATTATGAAAAATTAAATCAATATTTAAAAACATTTTATTGATGCTGAAAAAGAACAACATATAGAAACTTCTGTACTTGCAAGAATGTTTTCGAATTCTGTTTTTGTTTTCCACAAGATTACAATTCTGATTGAATGAAAAAAAATGATTCGAGAAAAAAACTTTAAAAGTTGCGCAATAAGCTGAGGAATCTGAAGCAACGACGAGGTTACATGAGAGTGAGAACCGAAAAACATCGTAAGTTTTTTCCCAATAAATGTATCCTCTTATTGTAGTATGCAATTAAATATAAAAAGAATGCTTATATATGGGTACTCAGAAATATGTTTTTTTTAAATTAGTACATAAAAATGAAAGAAAATCATATTTATCCTCTGATAATCTTGGCTTTTCGAGTATTTTAGACATTGATAAAATCCAGTTTATAGTAACACATACAGAGAAACGGTTCTATTTCGGTTTGCTGGAATAGAGAAACTAAAATACATTATTCTGATTTGTGCAACATTTAATGATAAAGCAAGCCGCTCAAAGAAAGAGCCCTGAGATACATTCTTTGAATATAGAAAATCATAACACCTTTTCCTGTTCTGGTACCATTAGGTCCATCACAATGCTCCCAGCTCTATCGAAAATTCCTAGCACATAGCTTCTATCCGGCGAAAACGACTGGCAAATAAATGACTTACCGTCACTCAAGAATGCATCATCCGGCAAGTCATTGATGACAAATGGTGATTCGGTTGCCAGCATCATGCTACCGTTAGGAACAAGTATTACGTTGACACCTCAAAGCGAAAAAAGCAGTTGGCGAGTTTTCTTTGCACGTTCTCTGCTACCATGAATATGATGAATGGATTGAATCGGTTAATGGTAAGGTAAGTGATGAGAACTTTTTGTTGGGTATTCTTTCTTTGCCACAGAAGTTGCTTGCAATGAGCATGCGCGGGAAAGATATAGTGTTTGGGGTCTGCAGGGATAGATGCAAGGTATATTAAATCTAGATAACTTTGTCTGGGATTCTAGGTATCAGGATATGACATTTAAAAGTTCTGTACGAAATATGGATTATAAATCAGAGTTTGCTTTTTTTTAAGGTGGAACTTCCATCAGAATCTTGGAGTTATTAGAAAAATGATCACTGTTGACGTGTATTCGATTTATGAATGATCAAATTCTTGGAAAGTTTATGTTGATGAATTGACGAGCGAAAATAGTTTAGGAAATGTAAAAAAGAATCTATTAAGAAATATACCTTGAACATCCATAAATAACAAATTTGTTTTCCTGATATTGCCAAACTCGATATCACGTAAACTCAGGAATGGTGGAAATCTCAGGAAGTAAGCTAGTGATTTGTATAAAATGATTTAAGTACGATTAAAATGTGCGGGGATTTGTGATAGTTAATCATCTAATTATTATTTTGTCTATATGTTTTACTTCCACCGAGATACAGATTGATTAATGCATTTAAATGCACAGTTTTTGAGTTCGAGAGTGAGCTTTTGACAACAATCACTGAATAGCACGTTATTATTCCTTCTACAATTAGATTTTAAATGGGCTTTAGTTTTGCAAGCCATAATTCCTTCAATTTTAGAATAGGCTTGAAATTTGAAGCCCTTGAATAAGTTGTAAATACATTTTATGTTGTATTAAATTTTATTTTAGTATTTGTTCCTTAATTTCCCGCACACAACGGAGATTAATTTTCGATAATTACTTAGTTTATGTAATGAGTAAATAAAAGACTTAATTTAAAACTTCATCAGTTTGTTTCCGTGCATTCTAATTGGAGGTTAAAACGGGGCAGTAAGTCGTCTGACGATCTTAACCGTTCCAGGAATTAACGTCTAAACTTGTTTGGATCCGTACAGATATGGTTTTGAAATTTTACTGTTAAACTGAAATTTTAATTAAAAAATATTTTATCAATCAATATATTATTTTTACTTTATTTAAAAACATTTGACAATTTTGCTTTTGTTAGATATAGAATTAGAAATAACCAACTCCCTTCAAACGCGTACTATATATCAGGATACTTAAATTCATAGAAGAAATATAAATTTTTATTACACCTGTATATTCTAAAGCTCTTTTCTTAATGAAGATTGCGAAGTATTTTCTCTTTCAATATAATTGTCCAATTCAGAAATGGAGAATTCTTTGTTTCTAAAATTTTAGTCAATATATCAATTGCTATGGTTTGTCAACAGAAAAGTAAATAATTATTTATCTTTAAATTAATTTCTTCATTAAATATGACAACAGAATAAAGGCGCAAGCTGGTTATCACAGAAAATGAATTTTTCTTTCGATCAGGATGAGCAGCTGGGCTTAATTATATGGACAAGTAATTAAGATTTTTAATCTCTTTGGAAGAGTGGCATGGTAAGCGAAGTTATGTATTATCCGGTGAAATAAGTTTTGATATATGTTTTCCATTTGTTATTCAGAGTAAGCTTTACTTCAATTTTGATTAAGTTCGTATGATGCGAAATAAATAAAGATTATATAGAAATACTATCTGGATTGAATTTCTGTTTGCCTTTATATATAATTAATTTATTTATCAGTAAGAGAAGAAATAAAATACATTCTCCGTTTAAAAAAACTGTTCTGTAGAATAATTATCGATGATCTTGATTATGAAGTCAATGTGCATATACCGGTTGGCAAAAGATGCATATAATAGAAAATAAACGAATGGATTCTTAAAGCAAGCCTAAAATGTGAAGGAAATACGAATTTCAGGTGCAGTGGCCAGTAGTTGTCCGGTTAGGATTGCTAGTAGGATGGTATTGTTTGCATTAGCAATCGAAAATATTCGGAAGACTCTCCTGTGATTGCATGTTGTACAACCAGTAGAGTAATTTCGAACAGAGATTTGGTCATTGTCTTCTTTGGAATTTGCTTTCATACAAAGTTCCTTCGCTAATAGTATCTTATAATCTATTAGTCTGAAACTGGAGGCCTCTGAAGCAATTTTATATGGCCCGCAAAGATATTTTAATTATGTATTTGTTGCAAATATAGTATTGCAAAGATTTTAGTTATTTGAAGTCCGAGATTTCTGTTTCCATTAAAATGAGCATGTAAAATGCAACAAAAAATATATAATTAGAGCTAACTAATTCAAAATGTAGAATGAATCTTATTCAAAAATTTGATTAATTTTTATTTGTGTTGCTCAAAAAATAAACAAGTTCAGTTACGAAATTTTTTTGCCGTTACAATTTTTGTTTTACAGTTGCGGCTCAGTTATAATTGTTTTCATAGCTGAAAATTAAGAAAAAAGAATCCGATTAACAACTCATCACCTATAATCCATGAAGAAGATAATTTTTAATAATTTTTCTGTAAAGCTACGATTTTGAAAGTCGGAATGTCATCGTGAAGTATCAGCCCATAGTATGAAATAAAGAACTTCAAATAAAGGTGAGCAAAATTAAGAGATGAAACACTTCTTCCAAATATCTCGAGAAATGACGGATAGAAATAAATGAAATTAAGTATGGATATAGTTTATTGCATTACAATAATGAGTACAAAACAACAATGAAAATGCTATTCATTAGCACGAGTTATGGCCAACAGTCCTATGTGGTCCAAACTTGGGGTTGAAAGATGGCAGCGAAAATATGGCTAATATAGTGTGTGGCCGCCTTTCTGTGCATAATGAGTAGCCATGCTGTTAACAAAAGAGTTCAAGAGCTAACTCCTGAATGGTTCTGGGTAGGGGTTGGTGTATTACAATAGCCCTCCAAGGAGCATCACAAGCGTGTTTGATAGGATTAAGGTCAGGAGATTTGGCTAGCAAATCCATTCGGTGAATATCCTCGCCTTCCAGATAGTCGTCAGCCATGTCAGCCCTATGTGGCTGTGCATTGCCTTCAATAAAATATGAACTCAGGGAAAACAGCACCCCTGAAAAGTCGCACATAAGGCTCTAGGATCTCCTATCCCTGGGTATTCACTGAATCAGTGTCAAAAACATGGAGCGGGCATCTTGTGTGATCCCTGCCTAGATTATCAGTCCTTCACTATCATATTGGTCCCGCTCCATGATACTGCTGGGATGGTATCGGGTGCCATATTCCCTACATATCAATAATTGCCGAGAATCAGGTTGTAGACTGAATCTGGACTCATCCGTAAACAGAGCATTAGCCCATTGAAGCTATGTCCAGTGTTGGTGTTGTATGAACTATTGCAAACGTTCTATTTTGTGAGAGGAAGTGAGTGGGATGCAAACAGCGGGCTTTCTGTCATACAATCCTTCTCAGGGAGCCTTTGGGCAACTGTCTTCCTTGAAATTGATCTTCCTGCGGCAGTAGCGAGGTTAATGAAACAGTTGTGTGACTGTAGACGTCCTCTGGCATTTGGCTGAAAGTACCAAATACTGTTCGTCATTAGTCTCAGTGATCTCGGGCGACTTTGTTCTGGTCTTCTGGACACTGTCCCGCTGTTTTTAAACTGATTCCATGAATTAGAGAGCAGAGAGCACATTGGTGTTATATCCTGTCATCTTGCAACCATAGTTTGGAACTACCTTGCCTTAAACCTACCAACGATTCTCTAACTCATACCTTTGTCTAAGCGGTGATATGCACTCATTTCACGTAATAAACAGCAAAGAACAGTAAGATTATTCAAGAAAGTCAATAAACGTCACTACTGTGTTATAGAGCTGAATAAGCTGAGCAGCTGGACAAGGAC
>KK118948.1:9827-53392 GCA_000611955.2 Stegodyphus mimosarum
TAATATATAAAATTATATATATAAAAATATTTGTAAGCTTCCTTAATATCAAAATGTTTACATCATAATACATACGCTAGGAATTTAATCCTGTGGTTTATTGGGAGCCTTAACAGTTTTTATCACTATGATTTTTTGTTTTCATAAATAATAAAAGCAATGTTATTTTGAAAATGTTAAAACTCCAAGCGAAATAATAATTCCTTCAGTTGATCAAACGTTTTTTTCTTTAAATATCGATTTTTAACGAACGTTTACCGTCACTGCAAATATCGTATGCTCAAACAGTTCGCGGTGGCGTGTTGAATCATATTTTCGCAAACGACTTTTGGCATTTGAAAGAAAGAGACTTGCTTTAGAACACTATCTCTGAAATTTGTAAACAGATATCGTTATCATTAAGAATAAGAAGGGTCTGAAATGGCTGTTACTCTACCAGATTAGAATCATCATTGACTTCCAGTTATGTTGCCAAACATCAGCTGTAGAATGTCACTAAATCACGCGTACAACTTTAGATACTAATACTGCGTCATATGACACTGTAAAGTTTTGCAACCGAAAGTTTGAAAACAAGCAGTATGACATTCAATGAGCAGAGCGCTTTGGACGATACACTGATGTCGATGAGGTCCGCCTGCGAGAACGTGTGGAAGAAGTCGCGCTATGCATCGCATATCCCCCAGGGGATCGACGTAGGGAACTCTGCGGAGCTACTAGTTAGGATCTGTACCTAGGTAGTCTCGGCCACGGGCGTATTAAAATTACGAACCTTGCGGTTCTGGAGGCCCCGAAAGGATTCCTTATTGGTCGGCCCGTGGCTCTGGCAGGAAGAGTTGAGAGCTTTCGTAGCCCGGAGTGGCGTCCCGGGTTCTTCCCAAGGTGACGTCACGGATACCCTGGGTAATGTCCTTCTAAGACGAGCAGCCGAAGCGATTGGCAGGTAACAAATCATAGACAACGATCAGTGTCGCAACGGAGGTCCTTCCCTCTCTCCAAGGTGCAAGGGCAGGGGTTGAACGCCTGGGCCTGGTTCAGCGGAGTAAGGGGACTCGTAGCGCCATTAAGTTGGTGGAAAGAGGAATGCCCTATATTTTAGCTTAAACTTGACGTACAAGTTCCATCGTTGGTTGCTTACAGAGAAGGAAATTTATATAAATTAACCATAATGTCTGGAAAGACTTCAAATTAAAAAGATGCGCAAATATTTTGTTGAGTATTGTTGCTACAAAATGTAAATGTTTTGATGCTTTTAATGTGTAGTTATCATAATATAATTTAAGAATCAATGTCATAAATTGCATGCATTTTAAACTGTGACATGTTAATAGATTATGATCTTAACAGTGACCATGTAAATCTATAACGACTAAGGTTATCTAGCTGATTTAATTATTTGCAACTAATAAGTCACCCTTAAAAGTTACCTTTGCATATTATTGCCTTTCATTAATCTTTACCGTGGTCACAAAATATAGCACAAAAATGTAAGCGATTGGCAGGTAACAAATCATAGACAACGATCAGTGTCGCAACGGAGTCCTTCCCTCTGGACAGAATCGTTACTTGTGATAAAAAGCAACTCAAAGTGCAATTTAACTAACAAGAAAGATTATGCTTCGGATATGGTGAGATGGCCGTGGTTCATAAAAAATTTTCCATAAAGATTATCCGTAAAAAGGTAAAATTCTCGATAGGAAGGTGTACAGCCAGATGCTAGTCCGCGTTCACGCTACTATCAAGGGAAAACGTTGAACTGAGTTCTGGCGCAAAAAGATAATGTTCCATCAAGATAATGCAAGATCACATGTGTCTGCATTCACCGGCTGGACTTTGTACGGACTCGAATGTCATCTTTTGCCAAACCCACCATAAAGCTCCGACATCGCTGCTTTTAAGTTCTGCTTTTTTTAACACATGCAGCTACATCACGTTGGTGCTATATCCCATTCTGCACAGGACGTCCAAAATGAGGTTGATCTGTTTTTTGACTCGCGGTCACCAAGGTTCTGAGCCGAAGGCTTTGAAAAACTACTAAATCCTTGGCAGAAAATCATAAATTTGGGTGGTGATTACTATCCGGACTAAAGATACTGCTTTCAGGTTTTATTTCCTAACTTTATTGGCATTTATAACATTTTTGGCACGTTTTGTGGCATTTTCGTTACAACCAGATAGATTTAGAATTTAGAGCTTCTTTTGTATTTAAAAGCATGTTAGGTTCCTCGAGGTTCCTTTAAGTCAAAATGCTCGCTCACCCATACACAGCGAACACTTTAAACAACTGTATTATAGAATTGTATTGGTATACTTATCTAGTATTAGCATCATATTTGACTAGCTTTACGCCATGTAATAATGCATAAAGAGTTTAATTATAAAATCATAGCATAAGTCATCCTGAATAGGATACAGAAGGGATGCAGATGGAATGTTATTTTGATATAACGGGAAAAATCAACAATTTCTATGATAATACTCCGTAGATATACGCGACACAGGAAATTCTTTCTATAGGCGGCTATTGCCTCCGACTTCAACTTTCAGGAAATATCATCTCTTCTCTATCTCTCATGGCGATGGAAAATTTAAATGGGTAGCTATTGAATAGCATATCATGGTCTTGTATTCACCACCGTTATTGGCTTCACTCTCACTGTTTATAAGCATGCTGGATGTATTAAGCTAATAAACAACTACCAAAATCACGACCTGCATTCACATTGACAGACAAATAAATATGGCATGCTTTCAACAGCCTAAATACAGTGACTACATTCAAACTTCCAGATACACTAGAATTATGTGAAATAAATGTCAGTTTAAAATTTAATATTTAACTGTCAATGTGTTTGAATTACGAAGTATTTATAATCGAAAGAAATTTCCTGCAGGTACCATTAGATTTTAGATGCAAAATAAACATAAGTTATTTTTTTCCTTTGCGTTATTATTATTGTTTATGTATGTTTTGCTAAATATTTAGCAAGTGAAATTTAAAATTATGTTTTTTTTGCTTTCTTAAACAAATTTTAATTTTGTTTAAATTTATTTAAAAAAAAATTAAATTTTGTTTAAAAATAGTTCTGGCCCGCCAGATGTTTTCAGATCGTGCGTGTGGTCCTCACACGGTTTGAGACTGAGATCACTGTTTTAAGATATCTAGATTTAGAGTGAAAGTACATGCACTTGTGACAAATAAAACAGCTATGGCCAGACCACGAAAGAAACTTTACGAGGTAATATTAATAAACCAACATCAGCTCTCTGTTGTCAAAAATATGCATTTATTTAAAAGTATTGCTAAACCTGTAGTTATGAAAGATGTGAAACTACAATTGTTTCGTGTGTTAGAATTGATATTTAGTCTGAATTAAATATTTTGTCTTGAAGCTGGTTCAACAAGAAATCCAAAGTTGTCAAAGCATGTCTTGAAACACCGAGTATTTACCGTAAAATTGAAAGAAAATTTTGGAAGCAAATAAATTTAGTTGGCTTATAAGATTTAAACTGAGAGAAAAACACTGAAATCCGAAGTTTCTCCACCATTTATTTTACACTCGTACACTTTATATAAAAAAGCATTACATCAAATTTTAACAAGCGTTGAAAATCTCATTTTTTCCCACGCTGCCCGAAAAAGAAAAGGACAGTTCCTACAGCATCATTTGTCAGCCTACATGTTATCATTGGCTTGTTGAACCATTTAAACCGAAATTAACGACAGTTTTGAGCTATCTTGCAGTTCCTAAAGCTCTTCAAATGACAGGTATACTTGATTTATGATCATCAAGACAGTCACAAGGAGAAACCGTGGTTTAAACTCTTAAGGAGATTTTTCTATTGCTTCTAACAGGAGATTATGATAACTGAACTAACATTGGATAATTGCTAGTTGACTGACTGCAGATATGTGCATTAAAGAATAGTCTTCGACTATAATCGAAATTTCCTCTGTTACTCAAAATAAATTGCTGTTTGTGAGAGACAGATGAAAAAGGGAAGAGTTGCGAAATTTCTAACAATTTTTAGAGCATAAAGCCTTAATATTTGCAGAAGCTTAGTATTATCAAATCTGGGATTCAAAAACTGGAACTAAATCATTTCCAAGACTTATCAAATCCCAAAAATTAGAAAAAAAATAATTTAATTAACAAGAGGTTCAAAACGTGATGCTGAAAGCAAAAAAATATACATAAATAATATTTTAGAGTTTTGCATTTTCCGAAGATTTAGTTTTGATTCGATTTACAAGAGACAAATCTAATTATGTGAAACAATCATATAACATATCTGACAGTGAACACTTAACAAACATAAGTTAGGTTTCGGTACAATACTGGTTGCGCGTAAATGCCGATGTTCAATATTTATTTAAATTTTCGGTCTTTTTTGCACAAAGATGGTTTTCTTCCATTTAACCCTTATAAAACCGAAGCTTCCGCTAACCTAAATGGTGAAAATACTGAAACGTCCGTGTCCTTCCATTACTGTCCCATTTCATTCCTCACCTCCACGTACATTGACGCATAAAGAGGTGTGAAGATTTCATATGAC
Source organism: Stegodyphus mimosarum (assembly GCA_000611955.2). Lineage (NCBI taxonomy): Eukaryota > Metazoa > Arthropoda > Arachnida > Araneae > Eresidae > Stegodyphus > Stegodyphus mimosarum. The sequence continues at coordinate 14,385 of KK118948.1, forward strand.
ATCCTTTCTATTTCTTAAGAAAGAATCTTTCATTAACCTTTTAGGACAAGCTAATCTCCAATAAACTGATACAATGTATTGGGGAACTGCACCTGCTACTGCATATCTTAGGGAGAGGGAAGAAAACAACACCTCAATTTCGGCCGTTTCGCAGGTTGTGGTCGTTTAATGAAAGGTTATCTCGGGAGTTTTACCCTTCAAGGGATTAATAGCAATCAAAATTTGATCATAGTTTTTAATAAGACATCTTTTAATCTTTAGTAAAACATCAATAAAACATTAGTAGTTTTTAGTTTTTTTTAATTTAGTAGTAACTGTCATAACTTTTTTTTCCGTAAAAATCCTTTACAAATGCTTCGTTATTTAAGAATTATGTAAATTTATTTAAAAACTAAGAAAACATTAATAAAAGATTACACAGGAGTTTAGAAAAGCTACTTTAGCGTCTTTTTACGTTATCTCATTCGTGTTTATAGTATTACATACTTGAGGTACATATTTATGTATAATTACGAGGAGTACAATGTATTTATTATTATCTGAAAGAAATTATAAAGCTGTGACGCTTCTCAGAAATGGCGTTATGGCGCCTCATCCTTCGCTATGGCGTCTGTGGCGGTTTGAATCATTTGATGTAATTAAATTGCAGTTGAGAATTTGAAACTCAAAATTCTCGAAGTTGATGCTATTATTAAGGAGAATAAATTCTAACCTAAAATCAAATCTATTCTACCCAATCTGGGTACTATGAACTTAATTGGAAGCTTTCCTTCGAAAACAATATATACCCTAATCACAGTCATACACCTAAATCATGGATTTAAAAGGGACGATTTAGTAGGTTAATTTTACATTTGAGAACTCTCGAGCATTATTGAAAAGACTGCGAATGAAGCAGAAAGGAAACTTATAAGGTACTTTTTTCCCGCATTTTTAGCATGCCTTCGTGGTGTAATAGTCAGCACACTCGGCGCGTATTCGAGAGGTCCGAGTCCCAGCGAGACACTGATCATTTTTCACGTCTCTCAGGATAAAAAATCCTAATGTCTCTACAATGGCGCCCGAACTAAAAGGTGGTGGTGAATGATGATTCTTCAGGATTTGGCGACTAAGTCCCCTAATTCCCAGTCGCCCTTTATTATTTACCTCATATAATCCACTATTAAAAGGAGGATTATGTAAGGTATTTCTCCTGCCTTCTTAGCATGTCTTTGTGCTGCAACGGTCAGCACACTCGGCGCGTATTCGAGAGGTCTGAAATTCGAGTACTGGCGAGGCACTGCTCATTTTTCACGTCTCTCAGCATCAAAAGTCCTAACGTCTCTACAAATTGTTTTATATAAACTGATAAAAGGTTATTTGGCTAAAATAAATCTCATTTGAGAATACTAGAGATTTTAGACGGTGGTAAATTTCCACATTTTAGTCCACATATGAGATGATCAAGAAGTTTTCCATGTATGAGAAAAGTGAAGAAATATTCAAACGTAAACTGAAGGTACTAGCGGAGATCTTCAGAAGAATAAACGAATTTCCTTTTCATATAAGTAAACAACAAAGAAATGACTAATTTGGCTGATTTATGTTTCAGCAGTCGATTTGGAAGTAGTAGGTATATATTGAAAAAATTTCGGAATAAATTCAGAATACATTCAGAATGAATTTATAATGACTATATTAGCTCAGCAAATTGATAACCAATATAAGGCTGTTTTCTGCCTAATTAATTCTTAACTGAATTACTATCAAATTCGAAATAAACCTACAGTTGCTTGCATTTTATATGACAAGATTCATCAGCGATTCGCGCACTTTTCTGGAAGAAAAAGAATAATAGAAGTATAAAAAATGCTTTGTAAATTAAATGAGCGACTTAGTACTTTGGAAACAAAGCATATATGTGATACTAATAAAAGAGCTGTATTGCTGTGTCGGAAGAACATGCGACTGCTACTGAAGAAATAAAGGAAATAAAATTTAACAAAATCAAACAACATGGAAATATTTAAAAAGTACTTTTAGCAGAATGTATTATTTTTAATCGGGAGACATTTGCCCATGAAGCATTCGTCGACAATGACAGAATCCATACGATGTTTAGCCATTTCATCATCAAAAATGTTGTCCACGGTGCACAAAAGGAGGTAACCAATATTACACCTACGAAGCTGTGGAAGAGTTTAACTATGCTGAAACTGAACTTACATATTTAGTTCCGGACCTAGGTAAACTACTATATCATTCGGGGCGGCCTCTTAGCAGATCAAAATAACATGCTTATTTTTCGTCAGAAAGGCCTATAATTAACGAAGATGAAGAAAATTAAAGCATTTTTCCCATATCCAGCATATAGTCTAAAGTAAAAGGTGAATGCTTCTTAAATGGCCATCTAGAAAGGAAGGCAGATTTTACTTTAAAATTTCAGCTATTTTTTATATGTTCAGGCCAAAGCCTGATTTCTAAAGGGGCAAACGAGCCATATGCTTCAGGTTGTCACTTTCAAAGGGTCCAACTAAATCATTATAAAATGTTTAAAATACACAAACGTAATCTGCTTATTCAATTTCAGGTTTTAAATGTATAAAATTAGAAGCAGGAATAGAACGTTAATCTTGAGATTTTAATATTTTTGTGTACTTTCTTAAAAAATTAGACATTAGGCCTTTTCTCTTATTGTAATTAGCAATTGATGCAATTTACTAAACCCTCAATTCAAATGGCTTTGTTCTAACTTGTACAGCCTGTCACTGTAGTTGTATACAAAGCGTACATAAGGATGTATCTAAAGAGATCGCCACACTTTATTCCACCTGCCTCGATAGAAATCGGGATAGCTCTTAAGTTGTTCCGTAGGTTCTTTATACGACTCAGTTAAACGTTGCAAGGTTTGTCTACGAATGTCGGTATTTCCCAAAAATGCGGTAAAAAAGGTATTTTCTATCATAATTCCAATTTGCTTCGGCTACTTTTTACTTTTACACCTTTTCTTTTAATAAACACTCTTAATTATTTGGGCCCATTTTAAGACATTCATGTAATTATTCAGAAGTACCAGTAAAAATATTCCTGGACACATTTATATGGCCTGGCTAGCTGAAAGGCTTTAAGGTGAAATGTTACTAAAACTAAAATATTATAATGTTTAAAGGCAAAGTGTTATAGAGGACAACTGGAAAATTAAATTTTTTAATTTCCATTTAAATGAGAATTATAGAATTATAATTTTGTTTCTCGAAATAAGTTTTATAAGAAATGTACATTAGACAATGTATAATTTACATCAGTGTGATCTAACACATTGGAAAGCAATAACTGCAAACTGTTATTGTACTAATGGGAAAGAAAGGTTTCCCCGCAGCACTAAAAAAAAATGCGTGGTAGCAATGAGTGAAAGACATAGTGTATGCAATCAAAATCTTCAGCAACCATAGTTTATGCCAAAAAAGGAAAGATCTAATTGGATGCAAAACATGCCAATGTAGAATTAATGTTATGTAAAAAAGCTACTTCAGAGTGGCGTATATTTTAAGTAATCTTATATCGAATTCAAGACTATTCAGGTATAATTCCTTCTCCTTAAGAAGTAAAAAGTTAAATGAGCTGAAATCGTGGCTTAAAGGTTGTTAATATTTAAACGCATCAAATAATACTATAAAGTATTTTCTCCCTCCTTTCTGCGTACCTTCATTGAGTAACGGTAGCACATTCGATACATATCCGAGAGGTCCAGGTTACCAGGTTCGAGTCCCGGCATGGGCCCTGCAAATTTTTTCACATCTTCTGCTTCAAAAATAACCTAATAGTCTACAATACAAATGCAGCATTCGAAGAAGCGAAACAAACCGATCTTGGACAGCATAACATCATTGATCGATTAACAACACTTTTGATTTGGATTCTGTGGAAATTACGCATACCGCTTCTTCGGGTGGTCTATGGATTATCCTCGAAGCCTTCCGCGGTCACAGAAATTTCCTATTATAGCTAATGATATTAATTTCATTCTATCACATTCTCAACACATTCAAAGTTCCAACATTTGTAGTTTTGTTACGTTTCATTACTGCTTTCTTCGAAATGACACTATATACTTTTTCTCCTGACTCCGTAAAATATTTCACTCCTCTATTATTAATTCTTGTTATTGAAGAAGAGAGACTTATGTCAGATCTCCTTGGAAACTGACAGAGTTTTATTTTAAATTCGATGTCGGTAACGCTGGTTTTTGTCTAATTTTAGAGGGTTAAAGGGTGAATGATGTAAAGACTCTTAACGATTAGATTTTAGGGTTAAAAACTACCACGAAATTTATTATTACGATATGGTTATACTCTATTCACATTTTTTTTCTTTATTCAAAATTTAGTGCCTATAAATGTGTGCTGTCTGTATAATTATTACTTTTTTAGCTATTTTCACTTATTGCATTAAAAATGTCATGACATAGATAGAAATGATTGCAGTTCAGTAGAAAATTTTGCATCTCTTCATTATTTTAGTTCATTTTAGTAATAGTAATAATTTCTTTTCTTTACAAATAACTGCGTCATAACTTACAGATCTTCGTTCAAATTATTTTTAACTCTTCTGCTAGTTAATAACTATGCGGAAGTTTCTTACTTTTAATGCGTAAAAATTTCCTATGGTACCTTGTCTTCCACAGCGACATCTGATTCCAAAGGCAGACAATTTTTTAAATGTAGTACGAAACTTTTGTATTTTAAGAGTTTACTTTTTCCCTCTAACTCAATACTTCTAATTCTAATGTTGATGTACATGCCAATTTTTATATCAAAGTTAGTTTTTATATGGTAGTAAGATAAGTTAAACCATTCATTTATATTTATTTTTTCACTCTTAAGTATTCTACTAATAGCATCAAAACACTGAATACGCAAGAATAATAAGCATTGAAAAATATTCCTTAGTAAAAGGTTTGAAGGGAATTTTTCTGCATTTCGTAACAGATAATTCATAATGAGTTTTTTTATGTTGTGCTTGGGAGTCATTTTCTTTTACTTAGTAAAGTTTACTTGCTTTGAGTTTTCTTATCACCACAAACTGCTTTTTTTCCACAGTTAAATAGTTTATTCCAACGGTTAAGCATTAGTCAGAATAACTGTGTGGTTTTCTTCCGTTTCTGTAAGCACTTTTTCTGTAATTTAAAACTGAAAGAAGAGTTTACATTTGGGCTGGAAAAGAACTTCGTATGTCTCAAGGTAAATGTATGGTTGTGATATTTTTATAGATGAAGTTAAGAAAATTTTTCTCTTGTTTGCCATTCACAATTCTTCAGAATCGGAGTTAGCCATTTGTTTTGCTAGATTTGGGATTACTAAATTTTTATTATTTATTCAAATATACTTTGAATTTATTTTTCGATTTCATCAGCATTCTGCTCCAAATATTGAGAAAATAGTAATTATATTATTAATACTCGTAGTTTTTTTTTAATTAAGCAAATTGTTCTTTTTCTTTCGATAATTATTGCAACATATAAATTCATAGATTCTAAAGGAGCATTAAATAACTAGTAATTACTTAAAGTAAATTTTGTAATTAAATCATGAGAGAGAGTTCAGTACGAATAAGATACTTAAGTAATTAATTACATAAAAATTATTAAAAAACTCCTTATGTTGGCAGCTTATTTTAATGCATGGAAAGGGTACACTTTTTATCACGCAGCAAAAATATAAATATCTTTCAAATGAAAAGCTATCAAGTTACAAAATGTTTTGTCAAAACAACAATACATTCAAATATGCTAGGTCTAAAAGTTTTATATTTTTCATTAATATTAAAGCATTTATTCCATTACAGAAACGAGCCTTCCGACCTGATGACTCAAATCATTGCAAATGGGTTATTTGCTAGGGTATTTCCGTGATTTTATGTACACGTAAAGCGGAAATGAGCCACCTTTACTTAGAAAATCCTCCATCAATAAATCGCTCGTTTTAGGCAACTGGCCAATGTGTTCTTTGTTATATTTTATTAAATATACAAACAAGCACTATATAAGCAGTCCTTAGGTTGTTTCTTTATAAATGGTTTTATACTGCAGGTAGACCTTTTTTTATCCTTTGCCTGCAAATACAGGAGCTTGACACGAGTCAGATGTGCAGTAATTATTTTTCAATGGTTGTTTTAAATAAGTTATGGAAGATTACAATATGGCTGTCATAGAATTTAGCGTGCTCTGACTGGATAATATATGATATCGTAAATTCTTTTCTTTTTTCATAGTAAGGATATTTTTAACCGTCTTTTTCAGTATTAACAAAGAGAAAAAAAAGGAAGAAAACTGCAATTTGTTGTATTTCACTTTAAGCACATAAACATTTTATTATGCTTCATGTTCTTACACTTAAAATCTAACTTAAAAGACCGTGTTTCGTGCTGCCAAACCCCACAAATATCTCCTCTGTTTTCTTTTCCTTTATTCCAAGAGGGTCGTTCTACCAGCTCCGAAGCTGTCAACTATATCTGTGGCACTTGATAAATTAAATATTCCGATATTCTGAGTTTAAGCAATATCCAATAGGACATTTATGTGATATGAATATTCGGTAGTTTTTTTCGCTTTAGTAGAAATTAATAAAACTGGTAAAATGCTTATTATTCATTATAATACATATAAAATAATCTCACGTGATACTCTTCATTTTCACAAAAGCACTGAATGCGAAATTGCATTAAAGGGCGAAGATTTTTGAAAGGCGGACAAAAGGCAATTTATGTTAGTACATTTAAATTAACAAAGTAAATTATCAGCTATTAAATGTAAGATACAAAAGTTATCGGATAGATTTTTAAACCAGCACCATGATACCCTTGATATTGGATTACCTTATGGTATAGGTATCATAAACTCATGAAAATTACTGATACACTCGAAAATGTGAATAATTTTTCTCAACTGTAAAATTCTTTTCTAAATAATTAACTTTGACAGAAAAAAACTTGCACTTGGAAGTAGAATAGTAAAATGCATTATTAAAACTAACAATAATTTGAGAAATTAAAAGATCATAGAGAAAAATTGCTTTTCAATAAAAACATCAAACCTTTTATTTTGTTAAAAATTAAATAAGAGTTTGTTAATCATTAATAAGCAAATAAATGGAGTTTTCTAAGTAAGAAGTACTTTAATAGTTATATTTCTGAGAAAAATAGTGTAATGAAGTTTAAAATTGAGAAATGCGGTTTTCTTGTTAAGTTGATTAATTTCACCGAAACCATCTAAGAAATTTAAATTAAAATAATTAAATAATTCTTCATTTGATTCTCACCACTGCATTAGGCAAAGACTTGCGAAAAGGTGAAATTTGGATAATGGCTTTAACAATCGTCGCCAGGCTTGGGAATGTAGTTCGGAAAACTTATTTTTGATCACATATTTCAGCTAATACTAATGTCATGCTTGACTCAGTATCTTTAACCCTGCCTGCTCTACAGTAGAAAATGTATATTTTGGAAAGGGGAAAACAGAAGATAACTAATAAGAAAATCTTGGCATTTGGAGCAAATGTATCAAAAATGTAAAATCTTACATACTTTGTACAAATAATTAAGCAACATATTTCGGAGCGAGAGAAGTGAAAAATGTGTAATGCTTTCGCTGGATTTAAATTCTGGACCGATTGCTCGCAGAATGTTTATTTGAGATACTTCAGGAAGTCTCGCGGTAAGGAGAGAGAAAAACCTTACTTTTCCCCTGCTTAAAGAGGGACAGGGAGGTCCGGGACCTAATTGCAAAATTCTGGTGCCGACAAATTATTGTCAACCAGAGTAGTTTGGCTATTAGGTCCCGGCCTCATCAGTCTCTCTTAAAGCTAAGGAAAATTTTTGTTCATATTTCAGATATCATTTGTAGAGCCATAACGATTTTTGCCGAAGTCCGAAATATAAAAATTCAATGATGTCTTCGCTTGAAATTGAACTTCAGACCTTTCTACTGGTCGGAGTTTCAATGACATCATGAAGGCAAATAATAAGGAGGGATAAGGTACCTTAAATTGCAACATATTTTTCTTCGATTAAGAGGAACATGGACCTTTTCCCCATTGCCAGTCTTTCTATATCTTATTAAATTGTCTCACCGGAAAAGCAATAAAATTAGAACAAGGACCAATCTCAGATGTTGTCCCATTAGCTTATTGAAAATTTTCGCGTAATTTTTTACTCTCTCTGAACGCATCTTCTAACGGCTTGCTATTAACTAGAAGCGATTATGATAGTATAAATATTATTCAATGTACATTTCGTATGGATTATACATCCAATTCTGCGTATGATAAAATAACTTATAGAATAGATAATGTTACTAAGAATACAGCACACAATACCGTGTTACATTTATTGATATTAAATTGATTTATATTTTTCAATTGCAAATGAATTTACCGAGTTGTCTCTTCTTAAATTAATTGCATTACATCATGTAAAACACTGTATAGACTATTATATCTTAAAAGCAAAAATGTGATAAATTGGCTATGTTCTTCCGGGATTCTAACCATAGATCTTCCACCTGCAAGTTAAAATTGCGACTTTGTTTCATTTTTACAGCACTTTTTAAAATAATAACAATTCACATGCTTTAGGTATGCTTATATGTTACGTTATCTGAGAATTTAACGCAAATTTCCCGTTAGTGGCATGTTATACTTCTCCATTTCGTATGATCTATTCTGGCACTGACTATGTAGGCATGAGCTGAGATTGACCATAGAGTGATGGAACGAGCACTATACCATCCCTTTGCTGTCATCAAGAGTTTTATTGCAACTAGATTTTCTGGATGTAGATAGTGACACTTGCTATGGTTTAGAATTTCTAACTTTATCATCCCAAAGGAAGAGATTCACTTCTGAATGAAATTCTTCATGGAAGCAAGAGATGAAGGTGAATTTCTGATCCCATTTTAGAGACTGGAATTGACTCTTGGGATTATCATCACTTCACGTTTCCAAATGTTGAAGCTTTACATTACTATAAAATGACAGATGCCATTTATGTGTGTGTAATAACCTATAATTGAATTTTCGCGGATGCTCTTTTTATTTATACCTAAATCACAAATTTAAAGGGTTTCTTACGAAAGCAATTAAATCTGCAGTGACTATTGGTTCGTTTGCTTCAGTTTTCGAACGGCGAATATGGTTTTTATTACACATTGGTCTCTTTTACTGAAGGTCTTGAATTCCGGTAATAATATCAATATTTTGTTATCATTCAAGAAAATGATCTCTCTGTTGTGTCCTGTATCATTAGTACTGTACTGGATAACATGCAAAGGAGAAATAACATATCAAGAGTAATCGTTTACATCAAATTCATGGATTATTATCTTGTTAAGGAATACAGCTATTAAAAGCCTAACTGTTCTTTGACGCTGTACGAAATTTCTAGCTTAAACTCGTGTACCTGTAAGGATCTTAAGTTTGACTAACGCTTATTTTATTTTAAAACTTTATTACCATCTCTTATTTTCCACTTCCGGTCAGAATGAACACGTGAATATGTTTATGCAAATTGTACTTGCTAACGCTTAAGTATTTAAGTTGTGGCTTTTTGCAAGCGCAGAGTGGAAGGGAAGAGAGTGAGCCATCTTGCCACGAGACTTCACGCGAGCTTACCATCAGTTACTGTCCGCCTTTAAGGCCAGAGTTTTTAATTCTCTTGAAATCTAAAGACGTACTGTAGTTTTCCGCAGTTTGCGTACTACAGACGTAATAATTTAAAAGGCCAGTCTTAGTGTTAGTCATTGGTGTAAAATATTAAAAGTTAGCTCTTATTTAAATTTTAGTTAGTTAGTAGTCTTATATGTTTGCGTTCAGACCAGAAGTAGTTGGTCTTTGTATCCCGAAGTGCGGGAGCGACTGTGAAATCGCGGAACATGAAGGGTAATTTTAACCCTTCTCATGTTGTCATCTTTGCTAGACTCGACAGGACATAGTTTGCAGTCAAACTCACTGTCTAGTCAGGACAAGTCATGTTCGCCAAGCAGATAAAAATAAATGCAAATCCTGATATACCATGCTCTCGCTTTTCAGTTTCAAAATTTAAATGAAGTTCAAGAAGATAGCCACGATATGCTTAGCTTCAACAAAACTATGTTGGGAATTTTATCCTTGAACGCATAGTCATATTTTTAAAGGAAATTCTGGAAAGATTTATGAAACAGATGAATATTTTAAGATTTTTGAATCATTCTTGAAACACTAAAATAGCAAAGTTTTAGTTTTTGTTTGTACACATTTTACAGTAGCAAGGAATAAAACAGATTTGCAACCATCCACAGTTTACACATTTATGCCATACCAGATTATAAAAAATTATGGCAGGACAGAACAAGACAAAAGCAAGCGTACAGGTTATTAGGAATTTTGTATTAATAACACGGGTGTAGTTTCATGTCATTATTGCTCTGTATAATGGTAATTCAAGGCCTAATAATGTACCAGAGAAAATTAATATGATACGTAGATTGTATTATTAATTATAGAACTGTGTCTTACCACAATGCTTCAGCGTCGAACAGGCAGATACATGTAAAGGAGAAGGTAAAGCCATATATTTCAGGTCGCATTTTAAAAATACATTAGAATTCATGAAAATAAAGGTTTATGCTTAAGAGAGTTTTCTGATTCGTACATGTTTTCGAGTTCCTAAGACCTTACTTAACTGCATTGTGATGTATAACTTCATCAGATACATAATTAGTGTGCGATGCTTCATAGATCGTTCCCTTATTTGTATACACTGGTGTGCAAAAATAAAGGACGAAGTCGAAAAATTAGCATATCAGCTGAACGAAGAGGCAGAGCGGACAGAAAGACCAATAAGGAGATTAAGTAAGGTGATGTACGGTAGCACATGCGCAGATATGCAGGTAGACGTAATGGGAGAGTGTCTGAGTAGTATAAAGCATGATGTCGGTGTAAGATCAGTATTTCTGGCAAAGAGATTGCACGCCGTATAGCAGTTAAAATCACACCGAGTTGCTGCCTCAGCGAGAAATGGCGAATAATCAATCTGTTAGACGACATCTGGATGCTTTTACCCGAGGTCGAATCATTGGGAAGTTGGAGGAAGGCCGCAGTGTGGCAAGTGTGGCGTCAGAGTTCGGAAATGCTCACAGCAGATTATTTGTTGAACTTCGAAATTTCTAAAAGTATGAGAACGATATGTGATTTTGATTACAATCAAATAATTACTAGACACAGGCGCTTTCCTGTGTACCTAAAAGATTTAATTTGCAAAATCTTAGTTTTTGCAATTTTTGTAGTGCTGAAGGCAATGCACGACATTTCGTCGAAGACTGCATATTATTGCTGCTTATTAGGAAAAACACGGTAACATAAAGGAATTCTATTGCCTCAGGAAAGAGTTTAGATTTGCAAAGGATTTAATGAACTTTATAAATGGCAATAGAAAAATATTGGGAATTTTGATTTTATATTTTTAACTGTTATTTTCTGTTTTAATCTTTGTTGACTGTGCTGCATTAACGATGAGCCCGTTTATCATCGGCTAGGAGGGTTGCAGTACACTTGTATATTCCATTCCATTACATTACATGAAACGCAAAAGATGCTAGAGAACAGGTATGATAATGCTTGGTGATTATAGCATTTCTCCGACGAGCAGTCGCAGGATGCAGTGATTAATACATCTAGCAAGCAAACTGTAACCATAATTTCAGTTTTAGATTTTCATGTTTCTAGTTTTCTATGCTTTTGTTTTTCAAATTGATATTCTCAGATATCTCCAGCAAGATATTCAGCATGTTTGTTGAAACGACATCTCTTAAAAGGAAAGCCTCACTTTTCAAACCCTCATTCTTCGGAGTAACTTACATTTGCTTTATACAAAGCATAAACTAGGTGCTTCATAAATTAGCATACTTCATTTTTATTCAATTACGAAGCCTAGCTGTTAATTTCTCTTAAATAGGTTTCTGTTTCAGGGCATAAAATCAAGTATAATATTCAAAAAACTGTAATAAAAATAGATCCAGAAATATGCTTTCTCATATCAAAAGAAAAATAAATTACAGAGAATCTGAACATCTCTAATATAGTACTTCATCGCATAAACAACATTTATCTGTCACTTGCATTACTATGCCTTGAAAGATACGCACAGACAAAAGTTTTCGTCACTTCCTGCTCCGGTAAAGTGAAATATTCTGACAGATTTTCTATTATTTGAAACCAAACAGATATTCTTCTTCTGGCGCTTCAACTATTTTGCATCTGTGTGTGACATATCGTCATTTAAATTGCAGAAAATTCTTAGAACAATTCACCGTTGAAAGTCGGAGTAGCAATGATGTATAGGTTTCTGCGATGCATTTGAATTAGATTGATCTTCCGTGGTCGATATCGTGCTGTGTACTTTCGTTCCCTAAGGCAACTACTAGAAAAGTTTGAGAAAGTTGAAATTATTTTCGACGAGGATTGGAAAATGCATTTCTAATGACGGATTTACTATTATGGAAGCATCCCTTTTAACATTTTCTGCACATTTATGATATATAGTTGGATTTATATAAATGAATTTTAGAGAACACTGAATTTGCTGAATAAATTCGATCCTGAAAATATAGATATTTATACTTTCAAACATATTTATTGATTGCATATCACTAGTACTTAATTTTAGATCCATTGTCGAAATTTAAATCTGAATGAAATAACTTAATAATTCAAACTGCAACAATTTTACTTTTGTATTTACGTTAAACAGATATTTTGGGTTCTAGAACTAGTAGAATACAAAAGATGAAAATAATAATAGCTAATTCATAAATTCACAATTAGGACTTTTCTTGGAATTGAAATGCATTTATGAAAAATATGAGGAAGAAGATAAATACCAATATTCAGATTTACTGCAATATAATTTCAAACGCTCGGAATATAAAAATAACAATTAAAAATACAGTATGAATTTCGAAAAGCACTGTGAATCTGATGTTGAAAAATCTTTGTAAATATTTCAGTTGCTTAATTTAGAGGTTAGTATGACTTCATTCCTAAATAATAAAGTATTTCTCAATTGATATTGTAACAAACGATGAATAGCGATTATTAACGATTATTCATATCATGTAACTGCCAGTTTAAACTGGTATGATTTATGCCTTTTTTGTTATCTAAAAAATAGCGAAATAAAATCATAAATATAATTTCAAAAACCAGGTTTTCTAATCTGAATCATAACACCTTCACTAGAAAAAATAATTTATTTATTTTTCAACTTAACAGCTCAACACTTCCTATTAAAATTACGTCAGGGATGAAAGACTCCCCCGTCGTTCATTTAACCAACTTAGTCTTGCTGTTCAATAAATTTTAAATAGTGCATGAATAATATTAATAATAATTAATAAACTGAGTGCTTTTAATCCTCAATATAAAAGGCACATTATGACAATCAGTACAACTGCAAACATTTACCACCAAAAGAACAACTTGACAATACAGATTAATACAAACCCAATCCCATATACGCAGGCTCGTTTAATATAATACAATAAATTAATTCTTTTACTGTACTGTCGTGAGTAGAAAACGTATTTCGAAATAAACACATATCCTTAGTTACAAAAGTATTTATATTTTTTATACATTTTCCCAAGTATCACAATAACATATTAAGATTAAAATAGACATAAAAATGCAATTTATTCTAATCTCAGGACTAAATTCACAAATAAATATTCGCCTTTTAAATATAAGATCTTAAATGCCACTTTAGATGTTAAATTCCCCTCCCCCCCCAAAAAAAAACACCTAGTTCTACATGATCATCTCTACATGCAAGGAGGAGGTGAGGTGTGCTTACACGAACAGAATACAAGAATCCGAAATCTAAAACAAGCTGACGCCATGTTGAAGGTTAACTTTCTGAGAGTCAGAATGCAAAAGTATTCATGAAACCTGTCCTTAAATTAATCACTTACAGTATTTATCACCGCTCGATAGTGTTCGCAAAGTGGAGCCATTTACTTCACCAAGCTAAATATCAGTTCAGAATAATCTTTTTACAGGAGAAAACAGGAATACAACGCCGGGATGATTTCCCATAGTGATCATCGCAATACTTTCTTTACGTTCTCTAATGTCACACTTTTCTACTATTTACCACCAACAAAATGTTCTTTCTCCAGCTCAGGAAAGTCTACAGATCTTTTTACTAATTATCACCTACATTCTATCTCCTTTTTTTAACCTTCATTTTCGCTTAACGTTACATCACCCTCAAGTCAGTACCAATATTAAAACCAAATCAAGCAAAAACCAGAAGGCCAAAAAAATTACAAGAGTTTTAAAACCCGAAATGGTCTGAAGAAACCAATGAACCCCTTCTTTCAACAAAATCTCCCTTTTTTAATTCCTCGCGTAATTATTAATTGAACAGCAGTGTCTGACACAACCATGCCTCAGTTCAAATTAATTGGTCAATCACAATTTGCCACGACCTTTTCCGACCAATAATTACTGCGTAAAAATAAGTGTAGGCGCTGTATCAACAACATGAGAAACATATTTTTCTTTATCAACAACATGAGAAAACCTCAGGCTAATTTCCTCTTCCAGGCAAAAAAATCGAAATGCATCAAGCCACGATAAAACGTCTTCTACGATGTAAAGTACATTTGGCTGCCTTCTATCTGCATCATAGATCTAGAAACCCATAAGAATAAATGGCGCCTATCTTTAAGTCAAGATTTATTTTACAAAAGCTACTCCCTACAACAGAAACAACCTTAACCTTCCCTTCAAAGCATCCAAATCACCACTGTATGAAGTTATCAAAATGCCGTTCCAGATTCTCATTGAGAAAAAGGAAAACAGTGTCATTGTCTCTACAGTAAACACAGAAAGCGAAAAAGGTCATTTATTCCTTCCACTTATCTAGTATTTCCGACCTTTGCTTCGTACCCTAACCTCTATTTTGCTGATCATTTCCTGTCAATGAATCCACAGTTAGAAAAACCCCTGAAACGAAAATTTCTCAATAACATTCTCGTCAGCGCTGCCCAATAGTACAGCCCATCTGGAGACAGATACTGCATTCGCTAACAAGCAGGATAAACACTTACATATATCCATGACTCTTCTATAATGGGATTTATACCCCGACCTAGCAACAAGACAGCCGATTCTACTAACCGCCACACAGATCAGCAAAACACACGTAAAAATACTGAAATTTATCCAAATAACATATTAAAGGGGAAAATGTTAATAAACAAATTAAAGAATTAAACTAAGTTAACGTTTATAAAGCTAATGTTTATGAAGATTTATCTGCAGCTAGTAAAATTTTCAATAAAATTATTTAAAAACATATTATTCCACTACTCCCTCATATCCTAAAGTGTTTAATATACTTTCGGTATTTTATGTTAGAAGTATATAATATATATCGTTTCGTACTGGTAACTTCTGTAGTTGACCAGTATTTCTGAGAAAGTAAATAGACCATCAATATTAAGCAGGACCTAAGACTCCACCTCCACAAAAGACCAGAATCGTCTTTTTATATACTGTATTTTAGAACATTTTTACTGTTTTATTGTGTTAAATAATAAAGGAACTTCAAACTAATACAGATTTCTCTCCATGCACAACCGAAAATGCTGCAGACACAATACTTCTTTTCAAGAAATACTTTCTGTAAGATTTACTTAGTTGATTAGAGTAAAAAAACACAATATACGTAATTCAGCTTCTATTAAGAATAGGACTTTCCTTCTCTTTATCAGAAATTCGCTTTCTTCCTTTGCCCTTGCTTTTTATTTATTTATTGTGGCCTGATTTGCAAATTCTCCAATACGTAATTTCATAGAATTTTACGCTCAAAGCACAGAGCGCTCCTTCTATTTAACACAAAAGTTTCGATTATCGAAAACTAGCAAGAGTAAACAACAGTCGAAAATGTGATTCTAGAGTAACAGTTCTAGATAAATACCACAACACACAGGTCGCTGCATGCAATCCGTTTTCTACTGTGACATAATATAGGTTTTAATATTGTGTTCTTTGATTTATATGCAGTCAGCTTTGGTCTCATATAGTGCATAGATTTTAATATTGGGTTTTTGCAAATAAAATGGTTGTTGAAAGGTACGGTGAATTCTGTTAGCTGAAGATGAAGCGAGCATTGCATTTTATGTAAATTTCTGACAATATGAGACGTGTGCAAATATGTATGTTATAATAATAGCAGCTATTGGCTTCAGCAAACATACTGTAATGGAAGTCGCTGACACAAAATCAGTATGGAGGTAAATCAAATAAAATTCAGCTATCTTTATGAAATTAAATTGGGTATGTTTGAGAGGACTGTAATCAAAAATATTGACAAAGCTTTCGTTAGAGAAACTGTTTCTAATCGAACGTTTCGTAATTGTTCATAATTTATAGCTTAAGAGATACGAGTCTGCGAAATAGATACTGTTGTTATACTCATAAAGTTCCGTCGAATTTAGATAACTTGCTAAATGGGTTCTATGCCAAATAGACTAATGTCAAAATGTTGAACAACAAAGAAAAAGTAGATAAAAAGAAAAGTATTTATTCGAGTTCTTAGAAACTTTCACATATCATGGAATATAACAAAAGTCATTAGCATGGCAAAATTTAAAAGACAAAATCAATGTACAAATAAATAATGATGGCAAGTAAAAAAAGAGGGGATTTTTAGCGGCAAAAAAGTCCTTTGGTTGAAGTCTGTCTGTAGAATATCCTGTTACTTATGTTGGAAACTCTTGCCAAATAGGAGCATTCATTCATGATCCAAATAAGCTCATTTTATGGACATTGATGAAACAGACATATTCATAGCTTGCAAAATATTTTCAGAAGTATTCTAAAGCAGGGATCCCTAAAACTTTTGTATCTAAGAACACATTCTGGAACATCGGTGGAATGGAGAGTACGTTTATTCTTGCAAAGTAAATTTATAGTTTTGTAGGGTTTGTATTTATTTTAAATAACCAGTTATATTTAACTTGAAGCTCTTTTCTATAAGCCTTCATTCCTCTAATTGCCAGTGCCAGAATATTTAAATTTAGTAGCGCGCGTAAGGAATGTAAATTCTACCACTGGGAGAAAAAGTTTAAATATCGAGTTCCAAAAGGAAAAGTTAGAGAGTCTGGGAAAACTCTGTGCGTATTGATAACGCAAGCTTCGGCTTAGCACTTATTGCTAGTTAGACGTGGATTAACAGCTATTATCTTCCGGCCACTAAACTCGTCTACGCGCTGTAGGATACAGGATTATCTGAACCCTGTAGTTTAATTCTACTAGTTGTTAATATCTTCAATCTTTGAGTTCGATTCTACTGTTTCAGTTGCCGCCAAAGCAGAGGCGTAGTATTGTTAGCGTCGAGTAGTTTAAATAGTATAATAAAGGGTAGTTTTAACCCTTCTTCTGTGCAGTCACTAGTTTCCAGATTTCACACTAAAGATATGCAGTAGGACTCTACAGTTTGATATAGCTAATAATATACATAACGTATAAAAACATTATTAAAAAAATATAATTTAAGATGTAAAAACTATTTATTGTACTATTTATTGTCTATTTATTGTAAAATAAATAATTACTAAATAGCGCAGGCAGAAGTTTACAAATTCTTGGTTTGTAGTTTTTTGGTATACAAATTCTTCATAATTCATCAAGTCAATTTGCTATTTGGCAATGCATTTCATAGGCCATTGCTTCATAATTAAGAAAGCATAGTGATATTCCTACTTGTAAGTAATCATCAAGATGTTCATCTGTAAGTCGAGGTCTGTATTTTGATTTTGTGTATTCGCTTTTGAAAATAACGATATTTGACCTTTTTTAATTTTTAGCTATTCATTTTTGATATCTATTTTTAAAAACAATGCTATTTGGCATTTTTTAATATTCAACAAATAACCGGATCCAAATAAAAAATTACCTTCCAATTGGAACAATCCCGAGCAAACCGGGACATCTAGGAAACCATCTAGGAATTTAAAACGATGAACATTTAATTATAAACAAATATTTTTAAAATAAATATGTTTATATTTTTGTAATTTATTGGTAACTATACAAAATTATACATATCATTTTACTGAAAACTTTAAAATAATTTTTTCATCGTGGTCGCTCAGCAATGGACACACGTAAAATTCTTGGCGGGTACAATAGTGTCCGCGTGCACAGAGTTGGAACCCCTGTCCTACACAGATACTTTACATCTTCCAAGTATTTTCGACACGTTCACGACATTTTTGATTATCTCGATGCCTGTTTAATACAAAGCAGTATTTCCAGTTATAAATATTGGCTGACAATAGAATGCCCACTTCGGTATTTGCTGCTCTGCTGCTTCACTTTGGTACTTCTTCCACAGGTGACAGTTGCTGAAATAACTGACATTTAAAACATTAAGCTACTTCTGACTGTCACTAGTACCTATTGAGAAAAACATCCTACCACGTTCCATAATCTGACGTCATTCATATTATCTCGCTCAATGACTTCTAAGAATTTGTTTTTTTTTATTTCCTTTTGCAGTCTATAATGCAGAGAAATAGGTAGTGCAGAAAATAGCCTGTTTTCATACATAACATGTTTCTTTGTTTAAAAAAATGGTTGCATTCAAATGATTTTCTGCAAGCTGGTTTCCGCATATGTAGGCTGATGTAAGCAAATTTTATAGCTACATGCTCTTTCTTTTGCCAAATATTCCACTTCCTCCTCTTATAAGGTTTGAACATTATTGTGATGCAAGAGATTAATACAAACATTCGACGTCTACTCTAGAAACAGAAAGACTCTCTTATAAGATAGGAAAGACTGATTAATGAGTAAGAAGGCAAATAAAGTTTGGCATGATAAAGCTTCACAAAATCATAAAAATCTGTCCTTTCGTAAACAGGAGAAAGCAGGAAAGATTTCATCTACACCAGGGATTCTCAATCAGATTTAATTTTTCACTTGCAGGAAATTTTGTAGTCGGAAGGGGGATTGCGATCAGCCTTTTGTTTAGCTGATAAGTATTTAGTTTTTAGTTTATGAATACAAAAAGATACTTTGATTTCAATTTTCGCATTTATCAACATACCTTTTTATTTAATTCATAAAGCACTTAAAATAATCTAAACATGCGTTTTTCGAGTTTGGGAAAGGAGGGAGAAAATGATCTTCTAGCAATAGTGAAAGAGGTACATGGAACAAAACAAGTCGAGAACCACTGGTATAAGTATTGAACAGCTCATGAAATGTAGCTTATAATCAACTATTCAGACTTTCAACTGAATTTTTAGAGTTTAAGGAAGTTTCGAAAAGACTTGTTCATCCAAAAAAAGTAACTCTAATTAATTTTTTTGCAACTTATAACTTAATTTGCAAGTAATTCACTGAATCACTTAGTCAGATATTACCTTAAAATTTCCTTCAGAGGTTTCTAAACTTCGAAGAAACACACATACATTCAAGCAGATTCTTCATTATTTAATTTTTGTTACTATAATGCAGGACGGTAACATTCGGTGGCAACAATCTGAAAAGTGACTCAACGCTTTTAGTGAGTGGGCGCAAAATGTCATTTCGAGACTAATGGTCCTTCTGGGCTAACACCCAAAATAAATTATTTCTTTTGCGCAAACTATATGCCAAACGCGGAAAATAAAGTATTATTGTTATTCTTATACTGATATTTGATTTCGTTGTTACATTACTGCATCAGTAATTAAATTGCGAAAGAAAACAATTCTTCAGTATATAAGACTTGCAATGTTGCCATAAAATCTGGCCACAAAAATGTCCCCTGGCATCGAACTAATATACTGCTTGAAAACATTTAACTTCCAAAACGCATCTTTAAAAACGTTCGTTTTGAAACGTACACTAATACATATTATCACTTTTTAAGCATTCCCTTAGTGCATCTATGACTATGTACTGACTTAGATGGTATTTCCACTTCTGAGAGCGGAACTGGAATTCAATTGTTGATATAATGAAAATCTGTATCGCATTCTATTTGATAATAGTTACATTACATGATTTAATCCCTAAGCTGCCAATTCTGAAACATGATAGCCAAATCTCAGACAAAAATATACACTCATGTCCATAAATTAAGGATAATGCAAAATCAGGCAAAGGAAGAGTTAGAAGCAAAGCAAATTTGACTTATTTGTAAAGCTTATTTATTAAACAAAAGGTAAAAAAAAAGATGCTATATGTTCGTGATTATTAAAAAAATTAGGGATTTTTTCTCCCTGGAGCAAATTACAAAAAAAAACCTATTTACAAAAAACCAATATTATACGGTTGGTATGATTGTTAATACATTGTATGTCTCCCAGACGATGCACTACAGTCTGTACAACGCCTAGGCATGCTGAGTATCAAATTATCGATCTGATCTTGGGGAATATTACAGCACTCAAAAAGCAGTTCTCTCCGAAGTTCCGGTAGACATGTAGGAGGAGGTTGACGTCGAGGAGGTTGACTCGTCGGCCAAGCATGTCCCAGACGTGCTCTACTGGATTCAAGTCCGGTGAGAATGCAGGCCAGTCCATACGGGTGATATCCTCCGATTGAAGGCATTCGCTTACGATGTTTGCACAGTGAGGACGGGCGTTGTCATCCATAAACGCAAATTGTGCGCCCATGGCGCCCGAAACAAACTCTCCATATGAAACGAGCCCTCCATATGAAAGTCCGGCGAGAATCAGACTGCAAGCTAAACCTGCACTCGTCGGAAAATATCACACAAGCCCACTGTTGCTGTGTCCACAATGCATGCTCTCTACTCCAGGCTAACCGCAGGCGACAGTGAGTTGCAGTAAGTGGAATGCATCTGACAGGTCTACGAGCATATAGACCAATCTGCCCTAAGCGTCTGTACACGTTCTGCCTTGAAATTGTCGTTCCAGTGGCTGAAGAGAGCTGACGAGACAGGTCTGAGGCTGTGCTCCGCCTGTTTCTTTTGGCAGTAACTGCCAAATACTGGTCCTCATTCGGCGTTGTAACTCTGGGGCGACCTGTGCTGTAACGTCTACTCACATTACCATCCTCTTAGAATTGTTGCCAAAACCTGGAGATGACACTCTGGCCAATTCCAAGTTCGTCTGATACTTTCAGTTGGGTACGCCCACATTCCAGACGGCCGATAATTCTACCACGTAAAAAATCATCCAAATGCGTCTTTTGTGTCATAACTATTTGGTTATTGCACTGAAATGCTTATAAAGTGCCTTCGAATAATTTTACTTCTTTGCCTGTTATTCCTTATATATCACTCTCTTACACTCTCGTCATTGTGACGTACCATCGGTGTGATCTGGTTCCTTCCTGAAATTTGCATATGATTCTTGAAGATGAGTGTAGTGATTTTACAGGTGATATATTTATTTTAGAGTTCGATTTCCGCGTGTCTCCGAATTATCCTTAATTTATGGACATGAGTGTATTTAAACGGATAATCGCTTTCTTGCTTATTTTTTTGCTCGAAACATAATTGGAACACATGCATTGCGACCATGAGTGTGAACTATAAAATTTTGCAGATATCTATCTAATGCCCAACTCATTACTTCAGATTAACTTAATTCTTTCATTTTATTGCTCTTTAATTACAACAACACATCTTGTACTCAGCTAACGTCCACTGCTGTTACGCGTTACTTGTTTCTGGGGATATGCGATACACCTCACCTATCAATGAACCTTTTTACGCTATTCAAATACACTCAGCATACTCAAGGCTCTTTCACCATGTATCACTTTCAACAATTATAAGGTTCTAGCACTTGTTTGGCGTTTTGAAACAAAATTGGACTTAATAGGGCTCCAAATTTCAATCGCCCGTATTTATGTCTAAGTGCACGCACAACTTTCTCCCCAGTAACTAACACATTGCTGATGTCGGGCTTTTATACTAGTTTTCAATTTACTCTAGTTTCATATAAAATGCGTTCACATATTAATGTTTTCAGGATTCTGGTAAAACTACGTCACAGACGAAACGACGCGACATTCGGGAAACAATTCGCATTCGACGCGGCATTCTCATAGAAATTCTATAAGTCAGAGCCTTTCTGCACCTTAAATTATCCTGTAAGCCATTAGGTTAAATTTATTCCAATCTATTTTAAGTTCAAACCGTCCAAACGGTATAGTGGTTAGCGTAGCCGGCTACGATACCAAAGGGTCTGAGTTAGAATCCCGGAGAAGGCATGGCTGTAATTGTCCCTCCCTTAAGGAGACAAAGGTGGCCCATCGATTAGGTGCCTCCATAATAAAGTGACCACCACTTCTGGTCTTAGTAATGGCCAAGCGGAAGTCGGCTGAGTGCCTGCCATTGGAGAAAAAATTAAGTTCATGGTTATCTGTTTTTAGTTAAGCCAGAAGTGTTGGCTTTGTTATAAGCTCGAGTGAGGGCCTCTGTGCAACTACACACACTTCCAAAAGTTAAGCACGAAGATGTAAAATGCAAAAAAATCAACAAATACTGATTTGATTGACACAAAATTCGGCAGTAAACTAGCATATATATTTATGTATAAAACAAAATCAATAATTATATATAGAAATGAAAACAATATTAAATTTTTCTAAGTTATCAGATAATGACATACTGGAGACTTAAACAGAATTATGTATAAATTGAAAATAACCAGCATAAAATGAAAAAAAGGACATTAATAGGGAATGTGATTCCCCCTCATCTGTATACAATGTTTACGCCTTGTGACCATGCTTTCAAGTAGGTGGTCAACCACTGCAGAAATAAGCAATCGTCATTCTTCTTGTAGAGCCGTTTCCAGCTCAATAAGAGTGGCTGGAGGTGGAAAACGTCGCTACAATAGCAATATATCGATTTTTCGTAGGGGTTGTAACCCTTGGACGACCGGCTGCGGGCCTTCGGACAATTGTCTGTGGGGTTTGGAATTGTTTCCATAAACGTGAAATCACAAAATGATCAACGGCGAAAAAAACAGCAACATCTGTCACCGACTGTCCTGCTTCAATGCGCCCCACAGCACGCCAGCTCTCAGAATTTTCCATTCGTCTTCTGGAAGTCATAGAAACATGTATGTCTTAAAAACAAATTGTACGAAAGTTTTAAGCACCTTCTAACAGCACTTACAATCAACTTCTGTAACCCTTCATAAAGCTGGCTTCTCATAAGACTTCCTTTTTAGCATAATTCTAGACATGAAAGCGCGATTGGCTGTTACCTAACATATTTGCATACTTCCATCTACCTCTGCAGCGAATTGTGTCGTTTTCAATTCTGGTTGGCTTCCGGAAATTAGTATTTTCCTCTCCGTGCTTAACTTTTAGAAGTGAGTGTGTATTGATTGAAATAAAGGCTTCTTTGCACCCTTCTTCCACTTTTCTGTTATCATTAAGACCTGGGTATAATTCTTCATACCGTCTTTTAAAGCTCATTAGTTTTTGCTACCAAAGAGAACGAGACTCTGTAGTGTATCCAAGCAGAACTTGCAAAGTAGACGATCCTCTTTTCATAAATCATAATAATATATCATTAAAATGTACTGTTCTTTAACAAAAAAGAGCAAATTTAATTTCAAATCAGGTGAAGCACAGTCATTTCTCAATTAACAGTTGATTTGAAAACGTTCTTTTCTTAATTAGAAAACTTCTTAATTTAATATCTGCGAGACGGAGTTTTGACTGGATATATCATCAGTTATACAGATCTGAAGTGATGAAACTTAAGTATGCATACACGAAAGAAAATTAGTATCGAAAGTTCAGGTCATGGTTTTCATTGTCACAGGACAATGGAGGAATAATTTTGAAATTAATGGTGATGATAAATAAGCAATATTATTGCTTTCACTCTCGGGTAACTTGTCATTCCTTGTGATTTCATATCCCGTAAAATTACCAGAGGCACGTTTCGTATGCTTAACCACACGCAGAGAACGAGAGAATAGTAAATCACGCGGTTTCTAGAATTATCTGACAAGTTAATTTTCTCCAAATTCCTACCACAGTTGTGAATTTCCCGCTCAGTGCGTTGTAAATTTTACTTTATTGTCTTATATGATGCAGAATCTGAAAAAGAACACACTAAGTATGTGTGACAGAATGGTTGTGAATATGTATAATTTATTAATTATTAAAATGAGTAGCTTTATATGCAGAGAGTTCGAAAACGCTACTCGGTTGACTTCTTTCAGTATAGTTCCTAGACACGTATTTTCATTTAGATTTCTTAAAGTAAGAGAAAAGTTTTGAGAAAGTAGATTCTGACGCTATGAATAAGGTTTATGCGTGTGGAGAGGGGACCTTGTTTTACAGAGTTTACGTGAAATAAAATCTCCACCTATTAAAATTTATATTATACCTCGTTTTCTGTAAAATAAAACAGTCCATAACTTTATGCGTAAAATCGATGAGTTATTCGAGAACAAATATGCTAACTTAGATCATTTCCAAAAGCCTGCCCAATTCTTCGGGGAAAAAATTAGGGCGCTGTTGCAGAACAAAAATTGCTCACGTTCGAGTTTATAATTTCATCTTGACACATCTTTCACAATCTTGACATCTTGACATCTTTCACAATTAAAAATTAAATTTGTACATTACTGCTTCATTTTTTGAGAATTTGTTAGTCCAGAAGGTCTATTAACTTCCTTTCGGCATTTTCGAATCACTTTCTGCGTTGATTCACTTTTCAAACCCTTGCCACCAAATATTAGAGCCCTGTGTTATATTTAAAGAAATGAAATAGTGAAGAATTTGCATAAATGTATAGATGTGTATCGCATTGTGACAAAACAATGGTAACTAGAGCCATCAAATTTTGAATAACGTAATCCTCCACCGAATATGGGGCATCTGGAAGCCCTAATTTGGAATTTGGAATTTGTTTTATTATAGATTTTATATTTTGTCAGACATTAAAAATTTTTAATTAACAAACTCAACCATTTCAAAAAGAGCAAAAGCAACACTGTACAAAAAAAATTAATTTCCAGCGTGCGAGACTGTGTATCGGAAATTCTAAAGATATGGTCATTTTAAAATTATTTTGCGATATTGCTGTTGAATTAAATCTTATGGTTTAAGTGCATGAGAAGAACATGATATTTTATAAGGTAACAGAGAAAAAGTTAAAAAAATGCCCTTTTGGGCTAATATAAAACCTGAAAGCATTCAGATCTTTTTTTCTTTCTTATAACTTTTATCCTCAATGTGAATTTAATCAAGATAGTTGTGCGGTATGGTCAAAATTGCAACTTTTACTTCCCATGTAGTATAAAAAATTATTTATATAACAGTTCCAAGGTAGAATATTGTTACCGCTTTCATAAACTATCTGATCTAATATTCGGACACTTTGTAACTGAAAAAAGTAAACAAAAAGATATGGGACCGATTAAGTATTATATCCGATCCATTGCTGAATGGTGAGCGCATTGATAGCACAATGTTTTGAAAAATGGCTGTACGTAGAGCTAACAATATATAGCCATATGATTTTCTTTCTGAGATATGACAAGTTTTTAATGAAGCATTCTTTCTTTCCATGAGTTTCAAAATACAACGTAATCGCAGTATCTGTTTTCTTGCAAATTAGCGCATAATTTTTTATACAGTTTATAGCAATACGTACATTGAAATAAATTACAAGAAACTAGACTATATAAAGGTTTTGTCCATGAGACAATCTATAAACCCGGAAACGACTTTTACAGCAAATCAAAGTCCCATTCGATGACCATAGAAGGCAAAGAATATTGTCTCTATATGCCTTTGGTTCTTTATGGCTGAGATATCAAAGAAGACATTGACTGATCACAAACGCTTCTCCTAATCCCTCTCAATCGGCACACATCGAATGACATATGTTACAGAAATTTCACCCTTCGTTCCCGTGGGGCCAGACAACGAAAACGAGGGTCGAGTTGTGACGTAGGTATTCCGTTGGACACGTGCCAATGAGAGAGTGGGAGGTGGATAGTCCAGGATAACTGGCATGCCTCCAGAATCATCCTCATCCTCTCCTTTCCCTTAGACCAAAATGGGAAAACTAAAAAAAGCGTTGAGCCAAAATGCTGCATTTTTGGAAGATTAATACAAATGCATCTTTTCGACAGTGGAAATGAGTAATATGTTTGTGGAGATATTCACGTAAGCAACAATAGAGTTTGTAAAACGGCAATATATTGTACGAATGCTTTGTTCTTTTCGGCATTATGCGCGGGAAAATAACATAAACGCAGTTCGGTTATAACGCTACTTGATTTAACACGGCTTTGGATAAAGTAAATGATAATAAAGTGATCCCAGAATTTGACAATAAATCAGATCAGAAATAAAGTCAATATTTTATTCTAATGAAATCAAGAATACGAAAGAAGACGCAAAGAGGAGCGAAGTGGGAAGAAAATTGATATAGTATACATTGACAGGCGTTGGAAGCTATGGATACGTCAATGAAATAATAGCAGATTAAAAAAAATATCCGAGATATTTTCATTTTTCAGTCAGAGTATTAAAAAACAACACGAATAAAAATTTAGGAAGGTTTAAGAGACATAATTTTATATACTCATACCGAGGATTATGGAAGAAAAATGTTTTTATCATTTCTTTTAAAAAATCTGACTTCCTTGTACGGAATATTAAATTATACGCATTTTGCATTTCATTTAAACTTATTGGATTGTATTAAATCCGCTTTATCGATAGCGCATAAACCACAGCAGAATAGATGCACTCTTTAAAATTAACTATATTTGTTTAACACAGCGACACTCTGGTGTTAGCTTCACCTAATCGTTGTCACATGTTCTATTCAAATATTATAATAAATCTAAAACGATGCGTAAAAGAAAGTAAACAAAACAAAACACACACACACACACACACACCAAAAAAAAGGGGGGGGGAAAGAAAGAAAGAAACAGTTTTTCGCAGACGATTCAGTACTTCTCATTCAATTAGTTCAGTTTTCACTCCCCGACAAGGCATAAATACATAAAAACTCAAATTATCTCTATTAAAAATTAAGAAGTAAATCTTAAAACTTATTTCCTCGAATAAATTACAGAATGGATTAAGCATAATTTAATTCGCAATAACAAAAGAAAGCGCTATCTTTGTTGTTGCGGAGCTTAGTTTCTCTAGATTGGCAACAAATCCACTACTCTCCTAAGTTGCAAATGTAAACAAATATGGCTGCCATATGAAAAATGATTAGGCTTAGCCGCACTTAAAGAACTTTTAAATTGTTGATAATTCTACAAATCTTCCATGCAAATTTAATAAAAGCATAAAAACCCTAACCGGCACATAAGAACAACATAATTAATCGTTTTTAAAGCAAAAAATTCACAGTTTACCAACATATAAGGATAAAAACACCGAGCTCACTAAGCCGAGTAACAGAGTATATATATATACATAAATTTATATAACTTTGGTGCGGCTGACTGCATCCAAAATAGGAAGTGCACATCTACATGTTACAGCAGCCCTATATACAAAATTTCAACGTTCTGAGGCTACTCTTTTTTGAGTTATACGAGATACTTACATACGTACGCACAGACGTCACGAAACAAATCTCTTCAGAATTCCATTTTAAATCAGTTTTATAATTTTTTTTGGCAAAAGAGTCGTCCTTTATTCTGTTCTTACGTACGAACGTCACTCAAAAACATCGTTAAATTGCATTCGATAGCAGTCAAAATAGATATTTTCGTTTAAATATGACACCCGAAATTTTTCGTGATTACAATACTTCCTTTTTACTTCGTACAAGGAAGTAAAAAGGATGTTTTTCTTGTTTTGTTTCAATATACTAAAGACATGTTCGTATTTTTAAAGAAAAGGAAGACGATTTAACAAATATCTAACTTACAGTCAGTTTTATTAAACCAACAATTCTGTTTAAGCTTTAAATTAAACTTTGTACATCTCTTTTATTTGCTTTGACATTTTAATTTCAACATTACAGTTTATCCAAATCTTTTTTTCTGTTTGTCTTTCTGCTCGTAGTAAATTTGTCATTTTTTAAAGTCTGTTTTCCTTTGGTACTTATTCCGTGTTCTTAAAGTTTATGTTTTATAATCTTCTCTTCCTCGAGATTTTAATTATTTGCCAGAAATCCTCTTGCTTTCGTCTATGAAAGAATAAAAATATTATTATGAAGAAAGTATTGCTGTTATATCCTTATGAAAAACATTTTCTGTTAAATGCAGTCTCAGTAATCTTGTTATACAGGGTGTTTATAAAGTCCCGGACCCATTTTGATGTTTAATAACTCATAAAATAATAAAGATATATCAAAATTAATAACATAAATGGTTAGATAGACTAAAAAGGTTTCATGACTCTTGTCAATGAACTTCCACGTGTGCCCCCCTTCGTCGCACGGAGAATATGAAGTCGATATTCAATTTCACGCCAGGTACCGGCAAGCATGTCGGCATCCACAGAGGCTATTGCGGTTGTAATTCTGGCTTTTAGGTCATCTCGACACTCTCCTCCTGTATACGTTGTCCTTTACGAATCCCCAAAGGAAAACGTCCAGCGGCGTTATATCAGGTGATCTGGGTGGCCAAGTAATTGAACCTCCTCGCCCAGTCCATCTTCCTGTAAAATGGTCATTCAAAGAACTACGAACGATGGTACCCCAACGAGGTGGTGAACCATCTTGTTGCAAAAGGACATGTGACTGAACCTCTTCTAGTTGTGGAAATACGAACTTTTCCAACATGTCTAAGTATACGACTGATGAGACCGTCTTTTCTGTAAAAAAGAAAGGCCCAGTGACTCGGTCGTGCATTAATTAGTCCACACCACACATTAACCTTTGGGGAATCCCTTTGTGCCTCACGGTATTCACGGGGGTTTTCAGATCATAATTATAATTAATAAGCAATTAATAAGCAGACGGTATTTAGAAAAGTACAGATATTTAGAATTGAAAATGAAATTATCTGAAATTAACCACACGCGCGGACGATATTTACAAAAGTAAAGATATTCAAACTTGAAAAGGAAAATATATAAGTTAGTCCATCAATAAATGCTATAATTTTGTTTATATCTTCATTATTTTATGAGTTATTAAACATCGAAATGGGTCCGGGACTTTATAAATACCCTGTATTATTTATTTTTCCTCTTTAACCCCGAAATTACTCGGGCTTATCACAAATTGAATACTAAGGTTATTTTTTTAAAATATTATTATTAAATTCCTTGTTAAGTACCGACGACTTGGTTTCAGATTTTAATTATTGGGCAAATAATGACATTTACTATCAGTATAAATTAGAACATATTGTCAAAATGAAAGAACGTGATAATTCCGTATTAATGTATGTAAGTGGTATGCTAAAAGAGACATACACTACACATGTTTTCCTTAATTAATCATTCTTGATCCTTTAATTACTGTTTTAAAGTTTAGCCGCACTTAAATTATCCAATATATATTTCAGTTAATTAATTATACTTCCATGAAGACTTCCACATTCACCAGAACCATTAAATTAGTTATTGGTTTTAATTTAAAATTCATTTCACGAAGCTCACAAAATTTCTCTTACAGTTTTTAGTTTCTTGCGTTTTGTTTACATGTGGCGCTAAAATTACTGTTCGTTTATCATTAAAACACCTCGAGCATAAATTTATTGCTCCTAGCGATCGGATTTCATGTTCTGTCAAAATATCAAATCTAATGTATACACTATATGACTTCCTTGTGCCAAGCGCATTGTGCAATCAAGGCCTAACATGCAAAAGTAATTCCTATAAAATTTTCTGTTATCTAAGTACTTGGATTCTTGCATATGTTACTTGATTAACATTTCTTAAAATCCTAATACTTAAAATTAAAATAACAATTCATAACATTCAAGTGTAATATTGGTAATAATAATTACATTCCCATACTTAAATTATTCTTGTATGATAATGAAGTAAAAACTTTGATAATTTAAATATCAGTGCCTATTATATCTTATTGGCATATTTATCTACGAATATTTTAAACAGCTTGCACTACTTGAAACTTTTTAAATTTATGAATGCGCATTGCTAGCGAAGCGCATTTATTGTAGAAGAATAAAATAATAACAAAAAAAAAAAAAGTAATGGAGAGTAATGGAGTATTTTACATTAAGCCCAAAGGGGCAAAATGTATAATCTGAAACCCTTATTTATTAAATATCATGTTCTGGACTTAAGCCATAAAATTCAGTTCAATAATATGGCAAAATAATTTTTAAATGAGCATATCTTCAGAGCATCCAATACACTCTCGTGTCCTAGAGATATGTTTTTTTACAGTGTTGCCATTCGACGCTTTTAAAGCGTTGAATTTGTTAGTCAAAAATTCACTAAAAGTCTTAATTCATTAAAATATGAAATAGATAATAAAACAAATTGCAAATTTGGGCTTAATATTTGTTTATATATATATATATATATATATATAAACAGATTTTTCATTATTTAATTTCTTTAAATATAATATAGGGCTGTAATATGTGGTGGTAACAGTTTGAGAAGTGAACCGACTTTTATAGTGAACCAACGCAAAATGCCAAAATGAAATTAATTGCCTTCTGGGCTAACGCCCTTTGGGCTAATAACGTTTATTTCAACAATGCTGATAGTCTAGTGATTCTATTCAGCAAAGTTTCGTATCATTCTGACATAATTTATACGCATTTAAAATCTGGAACGAAATGATCCATTTCAGGGTCTGATAAATTTTAAATATAATACGGTAGTCCGTCAGTAACACTTCGCTGACGTTTCACACTTAATACGGTGGGCCCACGGACGGAAAATGAGTTACATGACATATGATAAGCTGGGAGAGAAAATGTCAAGCTTTCGCCCTAGTTTCGAAGGAGAACAGACCGTGGTGGGTGATCTGAGGTACCCTGCCAGCAACCTCTTGAGAAGATTTTCGGCTCGCTAATGTATTTGGACTGCCGCCTCTTGTCATATACCAGGATTCGAAGTCTGGCCCTTTCGTGCGGCAGTTAACTTCACAAACCGGATGAGCGGCCTTAAATAAGGGTCAGTATTAATGAGGGTCAGTATAATGAGGGCCATAACGCTTGTATATGATTTGAAAAAATGTATTGAATTCTCTCTTGGTTATTATTTTCACTTTTAACTAAAACATCTTTGGCATTCGTAAATTTAAAACAAAAATTGTTACCACTATATGATCATATTGGTTTGTTCCGCGTTTAGAATGTTAGGATATAAAAGTTAGATCTAAATTAACTCAAAGAATATGATTTCAATAACAATTTGTCTGAAGTATTTGGGATAGTATGATAATATTAGACTTAAACATGAATTTAATTTGTTTAGTAGTTTAATTAAATCATAAAAGAGTTTCAATAAATGCTCAGAAATAAAAGATCATTTACTAATAATTTTTAAGGGATTTTCTAAGCAGATTTTAAGTAATTCATAATGTCTCTCGTTAAACGAGTGAAACAATTTACAACAAAACGTATTAATGTGCATAACTAACATATGAATTATGAATTAGAATGATATACGGAAAACATTGTGCTAAATATAAAATACCTTTCGGAAAACAATTTTAGTAACAAATTCAGGACTTCTCGAAATGGGGTTTTTACTTCCTTTAAATCCGCTTTCTATTTTGCAATAGCTTGAAACACAAAAAAAGCCGAGAAAGACTTAAAGAAAGTTAAACCTCTTTTCTATTTCCTTCCATATTACCAGTATTTGTGAGAAACTGGAAAACCGCAGTAAGTAGCTTTCAAAATACTTTCAATAAAAGAATAGTTGAACTAAGATTTATTTTGCAGTATCGGCAGTTGCAGACAAATCGCAGTAAATAATTCAGCTGTACGATTGCTGAGTCCTAACTAAGCATTCAGTAATTATATATATACATCATCAATCTTAAATTCTAGATTTATGTGAAATCCTGTGTAGTACGTCAGTGAACAGTGACAATCTCAAAGCAGTATAGGTGTCATTTTCACTTATAATGTTTTACCTATTAATGTTAACGTAAGTAGCAGTCACAAAAGTGACTTATAATCTTAATGATAATATTTTTACTTTTGTAATATTATTCTATTTTTTTAAATAAAAGCCGCTAGATGAGCAGAAAAAGCTGAAAATCTTTCAGACGGAACTGCTCATTCTGCACTTTTCTGAAATACGATCGTGAATCATATACCGGCGACCAATGTAATTCTGTAATAATGAATGCAAACTTACTTCATGAAATAACCAATCCATCTAATTTTATCCATTGTATGCATAAAATTCAAATTTAATTATCATTCTATAAACTAATATGATTGAATAAATAACGATAGGGCGTTACTCAAAGCTATGGCAGGCGATTTGCACAAATTGCTTTTCTGAGCAGACTAAAATTGAACATTATTGAACTTCCCCTCTCAAAAGAATACCACTTGGAAGTCTTTGTGTCATCTATAATATATAAAAGGAAGAGTCTGTGCCCTTTCTGGTGTGCGTGCGTGTCTTTTGTTCATGCTACGCATAAGCTAATAGACCGAGGGCTACAAATTTGGTACATAGGGATGCATCTAGACAACAGCCAGTGCACCTCCAAGCGATTTTTTAAAAATTTTGTTATGTTTTTTGATGAAATCGCATCAAATGATAATCCTCTCTCATTATATCAGCAACAATGGCACGCAGCCATTGTTGTTGATATATCACTGTTGCCATTGTTGTAGATATATCCCTGTTGCTATTGTTGCTGCCATATCACTGTTGCCATTGTTGCTAATATAAGCACTGTTGCCACTCTGAAAAATAAAAGCGATAATTCTGTGCAGTTTTTAAATTTAATGTTTCTGTTGGATACTGGACGTCTGTCGAGAGAAGACAACGGGAAGATGGTTAATTTATTTATTAGGATAATTAATATTTGTAGTAAGCGAAATTGCTTATTTCATTGTAAGTTTTTTATATGTAATACCATTTTTATTGAAATTTGTGTGTTTTTTAATCCAAAACGGCTTTGTCCCTGAAAGATTACTGTTTTTGTTCCGGCATTTTGCGTCTCAAACATTAAATGTCAGTTCACCTTTCAAACTGTTGCTACCAACTACTGTAGCCCTGTATTATATTTAAAGAAATTAATTAAATAATGAAGAATGTGTAAAAATGTATGCATGTTTCTCTCATTGTAATAAAACGACGGTACCTAGAGCCATCGAATTTTGAATGACGTAATCCTACTGCGAATATGGGCATCTGGAAAGTCAAATTTGAAATTGTTTTATTACCGATTTCATATTTTGTAAAACTTTAACGAATTTTTGATTAACAAATTCAGTGATTTTAAAGCGAGCAATGGCAACGTTGTATAGAAAAAACATTTTTATCTCTAACCCAAGAGACTGTGTATCGGAAATTCTAAAGATATGCTCAATTTAAAATTATTTTGCGATATTGCTCTTGAACTGAATTTATGGTTTAGGTACGAAAAACATGATATTTAATAAACAAATGTAACACAAAAAACGTTAAAAAACTCCCCTTTGGGCGTAATGTAAAATCCGAGAGCTTTCACATTTTTTATTATTATTATGAATCTTTTTATAGAAAATTGTTCTGCAGAGTGAAATACTGTGCAGTTTTTAATTTAAAAGTTTAGTGGCCTTTTAAACGTTTTTCCGGTACATTTAAAAACCAGATGAATGCTGGTCGCGTAGCGGTTAGTTATTCAGATAAAGATCTCTCGCTTATTTAAAACAAGAGAAACAATTGTTGAATTCTCAAGATCAGTAAACGTTTCAGGACAAAGTCTTTGCCTTTTGGACTGTATTTAAAGAGTAAAAATATTATTAAACAGTCGAGAAATAATCGCACGAGAAGATCAATTGCTTCTCCGGATTGGTTTCATCCGTTATTGCCACCGGCCTAACAAGAATTTGATTATTGGGTAACCAAACTTACATCTTTCAGCCTTCACTAGTGTTTTTATATATCAGCAAATTAATAATAAAAGTTTATTAAGAGTAATATAAGCTTAAAAGCCAATAGTTTGCTTTCGTGGAGTGTAGGTTAGAATTGGAATACAAACAGCTGAATTGTAAAGAATAACACAACAGCTGAATTGTTTGTATTCAGCTGTTTCTTCTAACGTTATGGAACACTTTTATTGCAGTTGTAAACCTTCCACAAAAATAGGCGGGGACAGTTCTAGAACTCCTGTTCAACTGCAAAAAAATTGTTGACAAAATATAATTTACGTTTTTCATGTCTCTGAAGCGCGACTTAGGATATGTATTAGATTTATATATAGCGTTGTTCAAACATAGGTATTTTGACACAAAATTTGATTTTTTTCGGATATGACATACCAATGTTTCCCCTATCTATATTCCGCGACTCAAATTATGCTAAAGTCCAAGTTTCGTAAAAGTCGCAGGAGCAGTTTTTAAAACATTAGCTCTCAAAAATTTAGTTCCTCAGTGTAAATTGAATTTCCTATGTATTTTTTTATATCTCTTTTTCATTTAACTTACTCGATTCCTTTTTTCACAGTTCTAAATTTAAGTCCAATCTAAATAAAATTTGCAGAAAGTTTCAGATTTATTTAAAAATATTTTTTGGAAAACGTTTTGTGCTATAGCTTATAAAATTGTTACGATCACCTTAAAAAAGATGTATTTCCAAGCATACATGGAAAAAATTACAGCTTTTTGTTCAAAACTTCTGAATATATACCTAATTGTATTTATACACTGGCTTGTTTTGAAATTTGGCATTTTGTTAGAAGCTATAATAACGCCAAATGTGGTTTAAGTACTTTGTTGAAATTATTTGAGAAACTGAACGGTGCATCTTTTCTACGCTCACGCGCAATGAAACGAGAAGGAAAATATGTTACTATAAATTAAAAATTTCTTAAGTGAATTATTTTTGGCGAAAACTGAAAAAGATGCTGCAAGATAAAGTTTTAAATTTCTCTTCAAATTTAACAACATTTAATATTTAGGCATAATTTGGGTCTTATCAACGAAATATGGAAAAAACAAATCCGTCAGAGAAAAAAATCCGCAAAAAGTGTCATTTCAAAAAAAGTCCGGTTTTGGGCCAAAAGATCTATATTAAGAACAATGCTACACATAAATCTAATATATGTCCTAAGTTGTGCTTTTGAAACATGAAAAACGCAACTTTAATTTCGTCAGTCGGCCCAGTAGAATGGGAGATACAGGAACTGTCCCATTTTGTTTTGTGTAGACTGCAGGTATGTAATAGCCATGGGTAGGAATATTACTTAATTCGATACACTTCCATACATGTTTTCGGTAAGATCTGTGTTTACTCCGATATATCGTGATGAAATCTCACATCGTTGCGCACACGTTTTAATACACGTAGGACTGACTTTCTTTTTATGGATGAATATATCTAGCCCATAGCCAGCGCCTGATTAAAGATTTTCCTTGAGACCAAGGATAATGAGCCAATAAAATCTGTGTATATAAATTCTACGCTCTTGTGAACTCTCAATTGCTATATTCTTGCGCTAGTGATCTCAAGTCCTTGAGGACGATAACTCGCGAAGAATTCGAATTTACTTCCGTAAATCTGAATTAATCCCTTATTCATAGCATTGATTTTCGTTAAGACATATGTGCACGTGTTAGGAAGTGACATTCCCTATTAAATTTGGAAGTCTCCATTTGGATCTTTTTTTTTTAAATACTTTAAAGCAGTTTATAAATTTGCTGCATTTATAATGACATAGCTTTGGGTGATGTACATTCATGTTGGAGTTCTTATATTTTATTTATATATATAATATTATGTATCACAATACTTGAAATCATCCATTTTCTTTATCGTTTTTTGAAATATCAATGATTTGTGCATAAATAGTTTATTTTGAACACCACTGTAATAGTAATACTTTCTTATACATGAAAACAGGGCTAACAAGAGTAGTTTCACAAAAGATTTGCTGGTATAAACAATTTTCTTTTATGTTAGGTTGGGAAAAAATTCTGAAAATTAACTATTCTAGTTGTAAAGAAGTGTATTAAATTTTAAAAATACTTTAGGTTTTTTTTTACAAAAAAGTAGCGCATATGACTTTTTAAATATTGCACATTCCTTTCAAAATTTTAATCAATGCATTAAATTTTTTTTATCACTTGAGATTATCTTTTTATCAAACAAAACGTTTTTGCAAACTTATAATTTCTAAAATCAAATTTTTTTCTTCTGCGAAGAAAAAAGTATAAATTATTCTAAACATTTAAGGATAACATAAAAAATTTGTCACAATATCCATTTTGAAAATTACAAAGCCTTTTTTTCCTTTTAATTGGAAAACTTTTAAATATTAATATTTACCTTAACCTGCCATAATTCCAGTTTTAATACCAGAGCCGTAAAGGGTTCTGTCCTTTCAAGAAATTAGTTTTTAATCTTAATTTATTCTATTAATTTCTATTATTATGTTAGGATTTTACATATATATTATTCTTTCGCGATTATTTCATATTTAGGGATCACACTGTGACGCGTGTAACCACTCTATTGTGAAAACATTTATAAGCGCCTCCTGATGAAACTGTCCTTATTAATTCACGTGATAATGTGCACTCCAGAAAAGCCTAATCAAAATCTTAATTAATACAGCCTGAAAGCATGATAATGTAAAATTTCTTTTGTACACATTGTTACGAATTTCACATTTATTTGGCTATTTATTTAAAATTGTAATTAGATTTGCTTCATGTTGCCTTAGCAACGCAGACGATTTTTGAAGAGAAAGCTACGTCAAAAAAAAATAACAATAAAAATAAAAGAGCGCGTGCATTTAATGCTTAATAAATAAATATCTCGTAATTACTGCTGCCATCCAGAAAAATCTAGAAAAATCGTGATTGTTCTATTGATAATTAAAAAAGCTTATAAAAGCCGAGGTGAAACACCTCATCTCAGTTAGTTGTTGTTGTTGCTGTTATACTTGTAGCTGTAAAAAGCGAACTGCTGTTTGTTTACTTAATGCTGTATTGATTGTAGCGATTTCGCTGTGAGATAGAACTATTTTATCTGTTTTGAACTGAGTTTTTGCTAAACGTTTGAGATATTGTGATATTGTGCGAAGATCTGTGAAGAAATATTTCAGCATTTTAATTCATTTCTTGTGGAAAGAATAAATTTTTGTTAACTTTTTAACGACTTCCGCATTCAATATATAACGAACCCGTACGCACGTAACAATTTTTGGTGTCAGAAGTGGGATATTTTGAATGCCATTAACTAGAGCAATGGAAGAACAATTAAGGCAATTTATGGCAGCCTTTGCTGCATTTAAAGATGAGATGAAAGATTCTCTTAAAGAAGAGATGAAATCCGTTAAAGAAAGGATGGAAGCTTGTGAAGAAAAAATGGAAGCTTGCCAAGAAGAGATGAAAGCTGGTCAAGAATCTGTTAAAGACGAAATGAAGGCTGTTCAAGAATCTGTAAAAGATGAAATGAAGGCTGTTCAAGAATCTGTAAAAGATGAAATGAAGGCTGTTCAAGAATCTGTAAAAGATGAAATGGAGGCTGTTCAAGAAAAGATTGAAGCAGGTCAAGAAGAAATGAAAAGAGAAATTACCAGCGTAATAGAAAATAAATTCGAGGCCATGGAAGGCAGAATTGACGCTGTTGAAAATAAAGTTGAACACATTGAAGAAAGAGTTTCGGCTGTAAAAGAACAAATAGAAGGAAGAGTTTCTCCTGTGGATTCTGCGGTTGCGAAAGAAGCTGATACTTTAAAGAAATTCGTAGCGACGGCAGGAAGCAGTTCGGATAGTTTTAAATTTCTACCCATGAGTGCTCGTCCTTCTCTGAAGCTATCGACATATGATGGGAAGACCTCCTGGCAAGTGTATAAGACACAATTTTCTATAGTTGCGGAAGCAAATGGATGGGATTCCCAAGCTAAGGCCTGTCACCTTGCGGCTTCTCTGAGAGCAGACGCAGCGGACATCCTTCAAACTCTTCCCGAAAACAAAAGGCTAGATTTCGAAGCTCTGTCCGGTGCTTTAGAGCTGCGTTTTGGAGAGAAGTGTTTAAAAGATTACAGCAGGCTGCAGTTAAAATCCCGTCAACAGAAGCCTACGGAAACACTTCAGGAGATCGCCACGGATGTTGAAAGGCTGTTCCACCTCGCAGTGCCCGACAGAAACAAGAGAAATCCTGTCCCTGCAATACTTCATTGACGGCATCCGGGATCCTGAAATACAGAAAGCACTGCGAATGGCTGATGTAAAGGACTAAAAAAGTGCTCTGGTGTATGCCATGAAATTCGAGGCAGCACAGCAAGCCACTCGTAGAGACCGCCACCCAATCAGAGCTGCTCACATACAAGAAACAGTGGATCCAATGACTGCTCGCCTAGACGATTTAACCAGAAAGGTGAATGCTTTGACACGGAATACTGGCGACAAGAAACCGTTCGTAAAGTGCTGGAACTACGGAGCTGAAGGGAACATTCGAAGAAACTGCAGAACACCCTAGGGCACGGATGTTAAGACCGCGCCTCTCAAGAAGGAGGGAAACTAATTCGTGGCCATCTCGCGGGGCGGAGGTTGACAGATAATGAAAAGCCCCAGTTTAAAGAGCTTCAGATTTCTGCAGTGATTGGCGGCAATAACGGAATTTTCATCATGGGACAAATCAATGGAATTCTTTGTAAGATGACGATCGGCACGGGAGCCAATGTTACCATCATTCGAAAAGATTTGGCTCAACAGCTCGAAGGTAAACTTATCTGGACGCCGCCCTGCGTTACCCTCCAGACTGTATTCGGCTAGAAGAATAATATAGAAAGGAAATTAAACGTTAACATCACCTTTGGAAGTGCCGCTTACCATCACACGACCTATGTAGCAGAAATTACGGACCCTTGCATACTCGGATTGGACTTTTTAAGAAAATACAATT
>KK118948.1:80849-172109 GCA_000611955.2 Stegodyphus mimosarum
TATATTAGTATATTATATATAATATACTCGTATATGTATAATAGGTATGTTTATTAGTAGAGGTATTAATGTATAGGTATTTAATTAGTTAGTATGGTTTTGGGGCCTCCTTTCGACTTTTACCTGCATTTGATTGTAATATTATAGTAACTTTGAAATTTATCAATAAAAGCACTAATTAATTTTCCATGGCTTCTTTTGATGTCCAGAGCCAAAATGCTTTTGAACTGCCCACTATCTTCATATCTGATTATATCTATTTCCTAAATTGTAATTATTACGTTAGTAATTAGTATAATTATTAACTTACAACCTTAGTGACTGAAAAATTTTCGCTTTAAATTAATTTCTAACAGATTTTCTGATCCTTTAAAAGGCCACTTTTTGGAATTTCAATTCCCACTATCGCTTCTCCAGGCTTTTTAAACCTTTCAATGTCACATATTTTTAATTTGTATAGCCGTCTGCTCTGAAGAAGTGCATGTAATGCCAATCAGACGAAGTTGTTTAAATTAAGTTTAGATGTTAAGTAAAGGATAAAATAATTGTCGTACCTTAAAAATGATTGATTTTTTAATTATTGGGCAAAGAGAAAAATAACTGAGTTTCGAAATTTAATTAATTACAATGCTTAAACACACGCTTAAACGTAATACATGGAAAAGCTGTCTGTTCTCAACATATAAATTCAGTAACGAAAACTCATGATGTAATTAATGTTAAAAACATAATAAAGAAGTCTAAACCATAAAAATAATTATGAGTCGAGCTAAAAGTTCAAAAATTAAGATAAGAAAATAAAATAAAATGAATGTGTAGTTCACTAATTGCAGAACACAATAACAAACAGAAAACAACCTAACATACAAAGACAATGTCAAATAATAACCATTAAACGCT
This sequence comes from Stegodyphus mimosarum, assembly GCA_000611955.2. Lineage (NCBI taxonomy): Eukaryota > Metazoa > Arthropoda > Arachnida > Araneae > Eresidae > Stegodyphus > Stegodyphus mimosarum. The sequence goes on from KK118948.1 coordinate 81,750, forward strand.
ATATTTGTCTCTTGGTTTTTTAGCGCCAGAGTACAAAAATAAGAAATGTTTCTTTTTATGCTTTTAAGAATCCGTTTCACTTTTATTATGAAGCTCAAATAACATTCCGCATTGAGAAAAAACAGCAACAAAAACTTCACCTGATATTTTTGGTATGTGACCTTTTATGTTAAAATACAAATGCATTTCTAATTGGAGAGAAATAACTAATATATTAGTTTTTGTGATTAGGAAGAAATACAAAAAAATCATTTCCAGACTTTATTGAAAGAAACACAAAGACATTTATTCTCGGGATATGAAAACTTGAGCAAATACGGAGAATTTTCTTAAGAGCTTTTTTCAAATAAAATAGGGATATGAGTTTCATGTACCTGAATCCCTCAAATCTTAACTATCTTATAAAAAGTTCAAGATTGAGAAACTAAAACTTTCGAAATTTTTATAGAGTTCGAATCTTTTGAATCCTAGCTTAAAAGAATAATTAAATATTTTAATCAAAACACTGCAAGAATTAGTTCTTACTGACGGCCAGTAGGAGCATTCAGTAAGAAAATAAAAAAAAATTACAGAAACTGTATAAAAGGTTCTTTAGTTGGAGGTCAACTTCAATATGACTTTTCTTAAATTAAAATCTCCATTAAAGACTTCCGTTGTCTAGATTATCCCTAAATATATCTTATGAACATTTAAATTAAATAAGTGCTTTTCTTAAATTATTGAATATAATTTAAAGCTCCGTTTTTTCAGTTACCACTTGAAATATGACGTCTCTGGATTTCCTTTGATTTTAAAAGATTATGCAAGAATATAAAAAAATAAAATTATTACTCAAGTATTTTGTGCGAAATTATGTTGAGAAAATGCCAGTTTTAAATATGTTACATTTTTAAAATTTCAGTTGCATTATTTTAATAAATTCAGACACATTTTTAAAAGTTTTATTCTTAATTTTTATTATTAACTCAATTTTCAAAATTTTAGCTGTAACAAAAATTTTCCAAGGCAGTAAATGTTTTCCTTCTTATTTTTCTTATCAATTTCATATAAAAGAAGGAAGATTAGGGACCTTAGAGAAGATTTGCATTTTACTCCAGCTATAAATAGTATAGCACTTCCAAAATAAGTTGGAACTACGTATAGAAATAAAAACTTCTTTCAGTAAGCATTTGAAAAAAGTAAAACATTCAATAAACTAATTTGTTAAATTACCTCATCTAATTAAGAAAGATATTTATCGTCATCAATCATTAAGTAAGTCGAAAAAGGAAAAGCGTCTGCTGTTAATGACATTTTCATTAAATACACTTCGCTACACTGTAAATTCCGAATTACTTAAACACATACAAAATGTGTGAAGTATTGCATAAGTTACGTTTTATGCATAAAATATGTTTATTCATGTGAGAAATATTTTTTACATACCTAAAATTTCAATTATATTTTTAATGGCTATGGACTCCAAAATGAGATAAGCGACATCCTGCTAACTTGCCTCATAATTAACATGCTGATAAATTTATTTTTCATTTCTAGTAAGACAATTCTGGCAACCGTTGAAATTTTCGTACATCTCAAGCCTTAAAACTACCGCTTTGCCATAGACTTTTATTTAAAATAAAGAGCACGTACTTTCATGTTATTATTTTCAAAATGCATAATTCAAATTCGTTTTATTATATTACTAAAATGCCAGCTGTTCCGCCACACTCAATGCTTCAATATCACACGCTGTGTGATTTGCATTAAAAACTCTGAGGCCGAAAAAAGAAACCCTATTTGTATTTTCTGCAGCGGACCTCATGTGCAGCTATCGTGGTCGTCCAAAATATAAAAAGAATTTACCCAAACCTCCAAGAAACACAATAAAAAGCAGTAAATCAAATCCTGAAAACAAAAGAAATCTTGTAGAAACTATCGAAAAATTCAGAAGCTACCACACCCACTCAAAACTGAAGAAAATACAGCAAAATACTAAAAAATTCCTCAAAATCCAAAAAATCAAAATCAAAATACTAAGAATTCCTCAGAAGAATCAAATGAAAAAAAGCAGAAATGCTAATAATTAATTTCATATCAGCAGATACTGTTCTCAAATGCAGAGTTCAACTGGACGCTTTTTCTGAAGACGACTCGATATGTAGATTTTGCAGCGACAGGAATAATTAATGGATATGGGTAAGTCTACAGAAATCGAAGAAATAACGTACTACTGTAGGTTATGTTTAAGGTTGCGTGAAAGAGCTTGGAATATATTTTGAAATGTTTGAATTTTGATTTTTTGCAATGTAAAACTTTACATCCTTGAAATGATCGATGATGACTCAGATGATTAATGCTCTTTCTTTCTTCGGCGTTTCTATTAATATGAGGTGAATCACAAAACTACCATTCCTACCAAGACATTTTGCTTCTTCCAAATATATATTTATTCCTGTAATTTTTAAGTAATCCTGTTAGAGTAAATTCTGCAAAAAGCAAAAGTGTCTTCGCAAGTCATGATATAATCAAAGAACAATAATAAAAATTTCGTTGTCATATCATTAAAATAAAACAGTTTACCTTAACTTACAAAGGCCAACGTGCAATGTTTACCACTTCAGATATCAATTAAAAAAAAACTCTCATTTCATTTAAAAATTAAGCGAAATGTAACCTTATTTCAGAACACGTTAGGGAATACGAGCATATTTCGAGGAACTGTTGACTAATTGACCCATTAATCTCATTAACCAAAATTTGTAAAATTATGTAAACCAATCAACATTTTCCTAAATTTCACAAAGCTTTACTCATAATTAGCCCAGAAGGGCTATTAGTATCGTTTTGGTATTTTGCGTTGAAAACTTTAAATGCCCGTTTCACGTTTGAAATTGTTGCCACCAAACATTATCGCCCTGTGTTATATTTAAATAAATTCAATAATGAAGAATTTGCATAAATGTATGCATGTTTCTCGCATTGTGATAAAACAACGGTACCTAGAGACATTAAATTTCGAGTTAGGTAATCCTCCACCGAATATGGACATCTGGAAGCTCTAACTTGAAATTTGTTTTATTAGCTATTTCATATTTTGTCAGACGTTAAAGAATTTTTGATTATCCATATCATATTTTGTAACTCTTTAACGAATTTTTGATTAACAAGCCCAACGATTTCAAAGCGAGCAATGGCAACACTGTCCAGAAAAAAAATTATCTCCAGCGTGCGAGACTGTGTATAGGAACTACTAAAGATATGCTGATTTTAAAATTATTTTGCGATATTGCTATTGAATTGAATTTTATGGTTTAAGTACGAAAAAATAATATTTAATAAATAAAGCAGGAGTTCCCAACCTTTTTGTCCCTAACAGCATGTTCCAGAATATCTGTTGGACGGAAGGCAACATTTACTTTTTCAAGGTAAACTTTTAGCTGGATAGAGTTAAATAATACATGCAAATAAAAAACAGCTCGCTCGCATTTCCTTTTGTGCTGGTATCTGTTGGGCTCAATTTCTATTTCATTAAAAATGAGAAAATTTTCACATAGAATTTTATTGAAAACTAAAACATTTTTTGTGATCAACACAGCGGCGGGCGCCATGACGCCCGCGAGTATAGGGATGGGAACCCATGAAATAAAAGCAGCACACAAAAAGTTAAAAAACGGCCCTTTGGTCGTAATGTAAAATCTGAAAGCTTTCAGATTTTTTTTTAGCCCAAAGAGGCAATTTGCCCAGAGGGGCTATTAATTTTGTTTTGGCATTTTGGGTTGATTCAGTGTAAACGGCGAATCGCCTTTTAAATTGTTGTCACCAAATATTAGAGCCCTGTGTTATATTTAAAGAAATGTAATAATGAAGAATCTGCATAAATGTATGTATATTTCTCGCATTATGATAAAAAAACGGTGCCTAGAGCCATAAAATTTTAAATAACTCAGGTCTCCACTCGAATATGGACATCTGGAAGCCCGAATTTGGAATTTATTTTATTATCGATTTCATATTTTATAACATTTTAACGAATTTTTGCTGACCACAATCAGATTTCAAGGCGAGCAATAGCACCATTGTACGAAAAAAAATTTTTTTCATGTCAGGCGCGCGAGACTGTGTATCGGAAATTCTAAAGATGTGCTCATTTTAAAATTATTTTGCGATATTGCTGTTGAATTGAATTTTATAGTTTAAGTGCGAAGAACATGATATTTAATAAATAAATGTAATACACAAAACGTTAAAAAAACTCTCCTTTGGGCTTAATGTAAAATCTGAAAGCTTTGAGATTTTTTTCTTTCTTTTGGCTTCTGTTTTGTTTAAGTGATAGAGTTACGATTCTGGTTTTTTTCTTCTTCTTCATTTTTTTTAATATGTCCAGCTAGCAATTATAACAGGTTCGTGGTATTAACCCGGAGAGCTTGTGCTTTTTCCCACTTACTCTTTAAGTAGGGATTAATAAAGGAATTATTTTCTTTCACCGAGGGTATTTTGGACGTATGTAAATTGTTAGCATTTCTGGCTAGCAGCTCAAAGACCTTTCGTTCAAATCCTGGCGAAAACACAGTTGATTTTGTGTGATTTTTCGAAGTCTTGCTGGCTTCGGAAAACGCAATGGTCTCGTAAGGTTATTTTGAATATGAGACGAGATCTTTCTGAGAGCAGACGAGATCTTTCTAAGAGGAAGAATGCCTTTCAATGGAGACTTTCTAAGGAAACCTGACTCGTATTCACGTTACACATGTCGAAATTCGCAAACAAAGCTACCATGCAGCCGTCCCGTTTACCTAGATTCGAAGCTGGGTCGAGCTATCAGAATTCAGCGAGCTTAACTGTTCGGTCACTAAACGAAACAGTTTCACAGAATGAAGAATTTGTATCGTGGAATATCACACACTTTACACAATGTCTCTATACTCCACTTCTATTAGAGAACTAAGCTATGTTTTTCATATTCACTGACTTCGGCAAAAGAAAGATTAACGCTGTTAGGAAAAGTTAGCCTAAACCAGTAATGAGTCAGTTAATGATAAAACATCCGATGATCTTTTCACTCTTACAAATTGATTTTATGAAGTTATAAGGTATTTCTCCCGCCTTCTTCGCATGTCTTCGTGGTGTAGTGGTCTGCATGCTCGACGCGTAACCGAGAGGTCCGTGGTTCGATTCCCGGCGAAGGCGTTGCTCATTTTTCATGTGTCCTGCTTCGAAATAAACCTAATGTCTCTACAGTGGCGCCCGAACAGAAAGAAGAGGGTGGCCTCAGCAACAAGAAGACGAACCTGAGACACCTGCTGTACCTGTCCAGAATCCTGAGATAGCACCTCCTGGCATAGAAGGATTCGGCTACATCGTACAAACCATGCGAGCAGCCATGAAGCCAGCGGCAAGTTTTGACGGCAAGACAGCCGTAATCAATTTCCTAGAAAAGCTAGACTCCCACTTCATGCTATATCCAGTCCACGAATTTCAGAAAGTCGCTCTTGCTACCAGCGCTTTGAAGGGCCAAGCGCTAAGTTGGTTCAAGTGCATCGGAAAGAATCTCTTGGGGGAACCAGGAAGCCCCACATATACGTATGAAAATTTCAAGAATTCCCTAGTGAAAGCATTTCCTGTAGTGCGAGATCGAGCCAGATTGGAAGCTGAACTGTTTAGCCGATATCAAGAAAGAATAGAAGATTTGTCTAATTTTATTTTGAGGAAAATTCAAGTTTTCAAGCTTTTGTATGGAAGTCGCCCGGATCCTGAAATTATTCAAGTTATACTTCCTAGGCTACTGCCCCAAGTTCAAGATTTCATCGAGCTAAGAAATCCAACGACATTAGACAGATTATTTGAGCTCGCAGTACAGTTTGAAAGCCGAAGAACAGCCGACAACGAACGACGACGCCAATTTGAGCGAAGAAGTCAGTAGAGTTCGCCAAGACCCCAGCAAAAGCAAAATCAAAGGTATATAAGGTATATCTTCCACATTCTTAGCGTGCCTTCGTGGTGTAATGGTCAGCACACTGAGCCGGTATTTCAGAGGTCCGTGGTTCGATCCCCGGCGAAGGCAGTGCATAATTTTCATCTCTCCTGCTTCTAAAAATACCTAATGTCTCTACAGTGGCGCCCGAACTAAAAGGGTTGGGGATGATGACTCTCCACACCCAGGATTTGGCGACTAGGTCCCCTAAAACCCTAGTCGCCCTTTAAAAAGGGGAGTATATAAGGTATTTCTCCCGCCTTCTTCGCATGCCTTCGTGGTGTAGTGGTCTGCATGCTCGACGCGTAACCGAGAGGTCCGTGGTTCGATTCCTGGCGAAGGCGTTGCTCATTTTTCATGTGTCCTGCTTCGAAATAAACCTAATGTCTCTACAAAGTGCTTGAGAGATAGAAAGAAAGTACGAATTTAACTATGAACAAACACAGAAGTTTAAATTTTTATTACAGGTTTTTTTTAAGGAATTACACAAACTGTTCATTGTTAGACAACGTTTTAAGCATACTGTCATGTTTTCCGTCTATTTGTATAAAATTATCTAGAATTACAAGAGAGTATGTTATTATAAATAACTTTCGGTTTAGTGACTTTTTTTAAGAGCTTTACCGTCCACTAAACTAAATGATGGTTGATAAAACTTATCTTTCTACAATGGGAAAGAATATAAGACAATGAAACGAATTATAATTCAAAATAAAAATGACTTCTGCCTGACTTCTCACTGCATGGAGCTCACAGTGATCTCCAACTATTCAGATTAATATACCATCATTTTCATCACAACATCTAAGCCTTCACTTGTACCATTACCTCAGTCTTGAAAGTCGAAATTGCGTTATATATTATCCTAATTCCGTTTACTTTGGCTACCGCTTTATTACTTCACCATTTTTACTTTTGATGTTAATTTACATTTTATTAACGCTTTCTGTTACCTTCTAGCATTTATGTAATATTTCTGCTCTTCTTGGAGACCAGTAACTCTTAGAGGTTTCGTCACTAAATATTTCATGCCAGTTACCCTTCACTTTCCACCATTTCATCTTATTAAATGTGTCATATAAACGCTCTCTTTTTATAAAGGGGTGATACTTTAATATATAATTTAATCGATGATCTATGTACTATAAACTTCAAATAAACTTTTAAGTCTTCTTCATGGAATTATTTTCTCAAAGAGAATTTAAATCTTGTTATTTCAGTATAAACTGTAGAGTAATCAGATTTATCGATGCATGAGATGTTAAAAAGGTGTAGTTCCCTCTCTGGGACTCGAAATTCGAACCTTCTAACATCCGGTCAAAAGCACTTGGCAAGGAGGGAGGAAATAGCTTACGAAATAAGGGAAGTAAATCTAAAAATGCAATTCATACGATAAAATGTATACACGACGTAATACTATCAGATCTGGGTTACTATCAATCAATAACATTTGAAATTCCAATGTTACGGAACAATCACTGAGATACAGAATTTGGTGATAATCATTTCTGAAAACAAAATGAAATTTGGAAAAAAAACTGTTGTCAGAATGCATTTGTGGATGCTCGAAATAGTTAAAAAAATGAATTTTAGAAAACTTCTGCAGTACTGTAACTCGAGTTTCGAAATTTAAACAGTTTGATTTTTCTCTGCTGATATTTATAAACTTTTTTTTAATCCCATAACGCTTTTGTATGCCCTTTGTTTTCTCTCAGATTCTCGGTTTAGATTTCAAGATCTTATTCTATAGTAATGTAATTTAATTTACAATTTCCATTCTTTTGTAAAAACGGAAATATTCGAGACGTTAAAAGTGAGCAATGCCCTCACCATGACTCGAATATGTACCTTTCGAATACGCGCCGAGTGTGCTAACCGTTACACTACGAAGGCATGGAGAAAGGGCGAGGGAAGAAAATACCTCATAAATTAATAACATGACTTTACAAAATAATCATATTATATGAAATGGTACATGATTATAGAACATTAATTATCTGACATTAACATACAAACAGTCGAGTATAAATCGAACATGATTTTTTATCGCGTAAGTTGTTATTTTAAAGACGTTTATTGTAATCAAATACTCCTATTAACGTATTTGTGTAAGCAGATCCTGAAAAATCCTAATCCTTCATCCATTTCTTAAATAAAAATAAAAACCAAAGTATACTTTAACTCCAAAGTGAATTACTACATTCTCCATGTCTGTTCTTATAGTGTAAGTGGTTAACATGTACTAGTAATAGTGGAAAATACGTGGTTCGAATCCCGTTGAGAGCACAGTTGGTTTTCCCGTCTCGTGCTGTAAGTGTCTCGTGCTGGTTAGTATATTCAGTTAGTACTGTAAGTTGACTTACAGTATTTCCTGCCCTGAAAAACCGAATAGTCTCTACAGTCTTTGCGTTAAGTTTAGCGTTAAGTTATATTCTCTGGAAACACTTCCTACGATATCAAAAAATGTCATAATTATGGAATTATATGAAAGACAAAGTCTTACAGATAGAGTTCTTACAATTTTTTGTTCCCTTTACTTGCCTTCTAAATGGAATAGATCTGTAAGAATAATAAGTTTCCTTTCCAAATATTAATTTTACTCTAAAATTACTTTGCACAGTTTTAATTAATCATATAAAATTAATTTAATACTAATAATATTCATATTAAATAATCAAAACGTTCGCAGCTCGACAGATTGACAGATTTAGGGAAGAAATGTAATTTGTAACGAAACTAAAACGTATAACCAAAAAAAAAGATTATTAAATATAATCTAGAAGAAATGAAAAACTGTTTTATTTAAAATCATGTAATTATTCAAATATTTATTAGAACGAAACTAGAAATGTTAACAACTATTTTAACCTTTCGAAAAATATTCTAAATACTAAAATCATAAGACATTTTTCAAAAATTTATAGAATGAAAGAAATTTCGCAGAAAACTCTGATTGGTTTAAATAAACTCAAAAAAAGCTGAAATATTATATTGCAGAATCACGTTTGCAGTGTTATATGTAAGTCCTCGAACCTGTTTTGTAATACTTGATTTTTTTTTAACAGACCATAGAGTTTTACATTTTTGGCATGATCGATGGTGGCTGAGATGATTAATGTTTTTCCTTTCCTTTGAATTTCAACTTAGACGACCCAAAATTCAACGCAGTTTTTCAATTTTAGGAAGATATTTTTTGAATAAGCAAATGTGTTTAAAATTTCGCCTATAAATAATTATATTTCCCAGTTTGAATAAATTCTCTTGCACAGAAAGGTAATTCCATATGAAGCCATAAAATAAGAAATTATGACTTCAAATGTTATTTAAAAGAAAGCAGTACGAGCAGTAAATTTACTATTTTATTACTATTATTATTATTTTTTTTAATATTTCCAATTGTTATCATTCGTTTATTAAATATATTTCATATTTATATAAAGCATTTTAAAACTTTAGTCTTACGTTATAAAGTAATGTATATAGATTTATAGTTTAAACGTTTATAGGTATATAGATTTATTGGATAAGGTAGCATTCAAGGGCTATCTGCCTGAAATGAAGGATGATCTCTTGGAGGACTTTCTAAAGAAAACTGGCCTGTATCAACGTTACATATAGAGAAAGCTGCGAAAACGCCCATGCAAACAACCCGTTTACCTGGAATCAAACCCACGATGAACTACGAGTGCTCAGCGACTTTTATAAATTAATGAGTGCCATATTAAATAATATTCGTTCGCATAAAGTATTTTCAGCTCAAACTGGTCTAAAGGCTGTACGTGCCACGCTGGCTTATAGTACAAAATTTTATATAACGTCGAGCAGTAGATTTGAAGCTGTGCTTCAAATAAAAAATAGGGTTGGCGTATAAAGTTAGATACATTTAAGATACCCTACAAGAAAGTTATTTTTCGTATAGTGAAAGAGATCTGTTGTTGAAAACATGCTAAGTTAGCGTAGATCGTATTGCGTTGGAGAAAGGAATATTTCCGTGCATCCGTTTCTGTATTTACCACAGTAAACATAGAGACTGAAGCACCGCTAACAAAGCAGTAAATCCGCATTTTTTGCAAATGGACTTACTGATTTGCTCACGCGCACCAAAGAAGTCCGCTTTCCGGGAGAAAACACTAAGTAAATTATTTAAATACCATGTTTCAATGCAACTGTAAACATGTTTCTTTCAGTAGAAAATTTAAGCAAGCATGATAAATTACTTTAATATAATTTTAATTGTTAATTTTAATTGTTCTACTTTTAACTGCTTATAAAAAAAGAATACGATAAATCCTAATACTCATTGCAATAGCGGATTTTCCTGGAATAGGCCAAATGATTATTGGACCATTTTCATGGAAAATTGTAAAGACCATTGGGCCTTTTATTTTTGACCAAAATGTGTCAGAAGTGGGCATTGCCCTCGTAGAGACTCCAGCTTCGGAAGTTCCTATTGCTGGCCGAACATGCTTTCCAGTTACAAAACAAAGGCATGCGGCAAAAACAGAGAAAACGTTTACATTCTCCCTCACTTTAAGAACGACTGGGCAGGAAGGGACTGAGTTCCCCAAATTCAGGTAGTGATGAATTATCTTCCACTAGATTTTAGTTCGGTCGCTATTTGTATAAATTATTCAGCAGTTTATTCTGGAGCAGGAGACGTGAAAAATCTACAGTGCTGTCTCCTGGATTCGAACTCGGCCTTCCAGTCAGTATTGCCAGATCGTGCATTCAATTTACACAAGGTAAAATGCACAGCATTTATAAACAAGGTTTTTTTCACCTGAACTGCTTAAAGAACCAATAGTTAAAATTAATAAATCAGCTTTTTCTCTAATATTGTATGAGACTGCAGATATTTCATGTTGTAAGCATGTGTGTACGTTATAGCAATGAAAAACTAAGAAAACATTGACATAATATCTAGGACTCATTCTAGCCACTTAAAGTTACATGAAGTCTCTAAACAACAAGACAGACAAATATGTCAGCGAACAAATGTATTTTATTATTAATCAGAATCTCACGAAAAGGAAATAAGTTCAGCAATAACTTAAAACGTTCTGGCAACAATACAACTGATTGCCATGCGAATGAGGTTTCCAGTTACTCCACGAATCAGAAATCGAATCAGAAAATCCTTACAAAATGACATATTCCTCCACTCTAAGAGAAAGGTCAAATTTCCCACCTATTTCTGTTGCTATTTTTCTCAATTTATAATCATTATTTTCAAGATAAATGAGATGTACCTCTTTTCCTAATTATTTTCAAATCCTTACTATGTAATAAATTATTATTCCTATAAGAAATTAATTAAAAATTAATATTTTGCATGCAATTTAAATTTTTAAATTTACAGTTTCAAACTGATAAATTTTCAGATCTGCTCTAAATTAGAAAACTTAGATCTCAAACTATTACCTAGTTAGGATTAGTTAAAACGTAATTTACAGCAAAACATTTGAATTCTAATATGTCTGAATATGCGGCCGGCACACTAGTAAATCAGATATTTTCATAACAGTACCTTAGACTGCTTTTACACGATAATACCTAGACACAAATCAGAGAGTAAATAACAAAGCAAATCTAATAATTCAGTTGCACTCTGCAGTAGTATCCTAGTTTTACACTGTCACATCTGCTCTAGTACCAATCAGTAACCAAAAGGAAATACGATGATACTACGAAAATATTTCTGAACGATAAACGCAGGCGCCCTCTGAAATGCATTATCGAAATAAGTATTTGGATATCTCTCTAGATATCAAATTCCAGGAAAAAAGATGTATTGGGAATTCTTTCTAGAACTCCAGCAAGGGCATATGCTCTGTAGCTATTTATTTATTTTTATTGGAGTTGTATCTTAATTCCTACCCATATCATTGACATTTCTTTTTAGTTCCTTGTACAAAGTAAAGGAAGTATTGCAATCACGAAAAATTTCGGGTACCATATTTCAACGAAAATATCCATTTCGAACGCTATCTAGTGCAATTAATAATGTTTTTGTATGACATCTGTACGCAAGGACAGAATAAAGGATTCTTTTTCCCCAAACGAATTATAAAAATTGATTTAAAACGGATTCAGAAGAGATTTTTTCATGGTGTCTGTACTCACGTACGTACGTATTTATCTATGTATCTCGCATAACTCAAAAACGAGTAGCCTCAGAACGCTAAAATTTTGTATATAGGACTGATGTAACATGAAGATGTGCAGCCCGCGTTTTGGTTGCAATCGGCCGCACCAAAAGTATATAAATAAATATATATATATCAAGTCTGTTACACGGCTCAGTCAGCACAGTTTGTTTATTCTTATATGTTGGTAAATTACGCCTTTTCTGCTTTAAAAATGATTGAGTTAAGTTATTCGTATCTTCCAGTTAAGGTTTCTGTGCCTTTAGAAAATCTGCATGCAATATTTGTAGAATTATCAACAATTTAAAAATTGTTTAAGTGCGGCTAAGCTTACCTAATTTTACGATTGCTGTCATATTTGCTTACATTTGAAACTTAGCAGAATAGTGGATTTGTTGTCAATCCAGAGAAACTAAGCTTCGCAATAACAAAGATAACGCCTTATTTTATTATTGCGATATTAAATCATTCTTAATCCATTCTGGAATTTATTCGAGGAAATAAGAGTTAAAGATTTACTTCGTAATTTTTAATACAGATATTTTGAGTTTTTATGTATTTTTGCCTTGCCGCGAAGTGAGAACTGAATTAATTGAATGAGAATTACTGAATCGTTTGTAAAAACTGTTTTTTTTGTTTGTTTAATTCCTTTTACACATCGTTTTAGATTTAGTGTAGTATTCGAATAGAACATGTGGCAACGATTAGATAATTCTTCAGATGATGTAATTTTCGTGCATCTGAGTTATAAAATGAAGGAGATGTAACGCTGTTAAATGATCCTAGCGGCAGACTGTCGTTATGGTAAACAAATATAGGGAATTTTAAAGAGTGCATTTTTTCTATTGTGGTTTATGCTCTATCGACGATATAGATTTAATTGAAACCAATAAGTTAAAATGAGATGCAAAAAGAAATGTATAATTTAATATTCCGTACAAGGAAGTCATGTAGTGTACTCATAAGATTTTTTTAATTCCTATTACTCTTCCCTTCAAGGCCCGTTGTTGAAAATTATGAAACGTTTTTAGGTCACAAATCATATAATAATGTAATGTCCATGTAATAATTCGATTACCTTTTTGAATTAGTAATTGGAAGCAGGCGCAAATTATCACTCAGACTAAAGGAAGAGGCTTTCAAAACATTCCCTTCTTTCTGTTTAATTGGTTGACTTACCTGCAGCATCTAACCAGACGCAATATTTAACTCTCCAAATAAAATTTTGCGAAAGAAAATTCCCTTTGAAACTGAACCTACGACAGTGCCCTTCGAGAAAATACTGCTGGCTGCAGGATATGTTGATAACTTCCATTATAGGTAACTAGGATACAGTCGAGCTTTGCTTATTGTCCAAAAGAGGATCAGATAATAAAAGCAACTTCCTGATCCGAGGAGGCTCTAGTTCTGATACATATTCGTGATTCATCTCCTTCACAGTAGCATGTAATCAAAGTAGAACACATGGAGGAGAGTCTGAAACGTCATTGCGTTCTTCAGGATTTATCCCACTTCAAATAAGAAAGAAAACTGCGACGGATGGATTAAGTCACGTAATGTTTGAATCAATAAGTTTGCACAAAATTTTGCGAATTTTGTAGTTTTAAGTCTAAATTATGTACTAAACGAGGCAAAAGCAAAATAGGTTGGGCGCAGTAAACATAAGATCAATGTTTCGCTGCATGCAGAGAAAACTATTGGAGCTAAAAATATGAAAGAAGCATTAACGTAGCATGGATAAAGTTTATGTTAAAAATGCAGTAAAATGGTTTGTTTGTTTTTGACGAATGATGTCAAAGATAATGGCTTAGGGATATATTTGTGCCTTGATGAATGGAAAGTGAAATTTAATTCGAAACAACTTTTATGGCTCTTATGATTTCCGAATTTATCTTCTAACAAAAAAATGCTAATATTTCATAAAAAGCCAAAAAAAAATTAAAAGATCCAGATATTAACGTTTCTACGTAGCACCAGGTATGTTAAAGTTTTTTATGCTCTCACTTTACTTATCTGCTGTTAGATTTACTTCTGCTGATAGAACGTTTTTGCCTTTTTCCTTTATTATTAAATATCACAATCTTCGCATTTACATAAAACTTCATAGGAAACTCAAAAAATTTTTAAAAGTAACATATTTAACGAATTCCCGATAAGGTGATAAATGTTGTCATATATTTTTTAATTTTCTCTAGGTAATTTCTTTTAAAATAACACAAATCTCGATAGTATTTAGTGGCAACATTTTTTCATTTGCGTTGCCATAAATTGCTTATATTTCCTGTATTATTTCTTTAAAAATAATACACAAAGATAACATTTGGTGACAATATTCTCCTATTTGTTTTACAGTATTGTTTCGTATTCGTTATATTATTTTTAAAAATAATACGTGACGATAACATTTGGTGGCAATATTTCAAAAAGCGGTACGGAAAAAGTGAGGTTTGAGATTAATAGCAGCTGTGGTGCTAATAAATTGCTGAATTCAATTCTGAATAAGAGCTAAAATTCCAGACAACTGATTGCTGACATTATCTGACAGTACAGACATTTACGAAACAACTTCGAATTTCTTCAAGTTGTTTTCTCCTTACACTCAAAGTTTACTTCCTGCCTTTGATCAAGAACTGAACTATTTGATATACACGAGAAACGATAGATGCTTTTCTCCTCAGATTATTCAGCAAACAGTTAAAAAATTGTCCACTTCTAATGAGAAACACATTTTTCTATCCTATTCCAAAATTTTAATTTAATTCTTACTGTCCCTTATTCCACGCTAATTGGCCCTATTTTACAGAGATTCGGGGTTTGTATTATTTTCCCCTTGTCAATGAAATATGCAATTATATTCTTAAAACTCTTCGTCCTAGTATACATTTATAAATTTATAGCTTTCTTTATCACAGTGCGGGATTCTGTGAGATAAATAAAATGAGCTTCACAATTTTACATGAAGAAATGGGAATTTTGTGTTTGAAAATAGAAGGCACATAAATCATATACTATTACCTTTTACATCATCAGAATGAAAACCAAAATCTTCCTCAGGTCGTGAACAAAAGCTTCCTTAGGTTCCCTAAATTTCCTCGAGACATTGCATATCCATTATGAATATCCCCGTATTAGTCAATGATGCTGATAGTGAAAATGCCGGAACCGGGACAGACCATTTCTAATGCCATTTGCAGTCCTTAGAAATGACCATTTCCTTTCTCTTTTCGTTATCTTCCTTTTCTTCTTTACTATAAAATTCATCGTGCTTAGTTACTAGCATGTTCTGCAAAACTTCTGAAGCTATTAATCTGTAATACTTACCTTTCATTTAATATGCTTCGAACTTTATTGTTTAACCTATAAAATGGAATATCCTCTTGAAATTTTGCGCTGTATGACACTGCAGACTCTGGAACTTCAATGCCCGAGATCTGACTGGTTTAGAGTATATACTGATGGATCACGTGCAATCGACTCATCAAATGTCCGTAAAGGAGCATTTTGTGAATTATTCGCGCTTTATGTTCCTATCAGACATATTGGGACTGCTTTTGACGGTGAGATAGCTGAAATTAAGGTAGCGTTACATCAACATTTGATTAGAAATTTGACTTTTGGTAAGATTGTGGTACTTCCTGAGTCGAAGGAAGCTATTCAGCGTATTACTTCTGTTGCTGTGGGTAAATCTTTAGGTATATTACAACGTAGAAATTGTTTGAAACAACTTAAGAGGAAAGAGATCAACGTTACCCTCCAGTGGATCCCAGCGCACAGCGGCGTGGATGGTAATGAAAAAGGTCAGTTTATTAGCTGAAAAGGGATCCATGGTCCCTCAGATGATTAAAAGTGAGATTTATGTTTCATTTGTTAAAGGTATTATTAAATATATTTTTGCCTTTAACCGTCGACTTAATGTATAGAAAATTTACAAAGAGATTGTTGAGAAAGTTTCAAGACAATATTCCTAATTGAATTAGTTACAGCTGTGGCGACGTTGCGACTGATTACTGGACATTTTTCACTGCTACCGCTAAGCTCAATTTCCCCACTGCGCGGCAATAGTACTATGGATAGAGACCATATTATGCGGTGCACAGCAATTCGTGAAAAATCTGAGCGATATTGGTTTGCGATATTGCCCGTGAGGTTAATTCCCTTTTTTTTACGTATTTTATACGTTCTTTTATATGTAAAGTACCTTGCCATTGGAAAAAAATCTTTCATTTAATTGTAACCGAAGAAGGTGATAAAGTTCATCTCTGAAAGCGCTTCTGTTAAAGTAAAATGCACGCCAGTTATAGTTGGTTTATTTAGTGTCATCTTTAAGTATACTTGAGACAATAACATTTGAATTTGCAAATCTGTAAACATCCTCCAAGTTAATTATTGAGATTCTTTTTTCAAACATGAGTTTCTAAATTACGCCGTTAAAACCTGCCACCACATATTTATCTCTATGATGTTTTTACAATAAAAATTGTTAAATTAATTTAAAACTTAATAAAACATTTTTCCGTAATTTGTACTAAATTTAACAAAGGACATTGTAATTGTGCTTTTTGTTTTAATTTTTCGTCATGACAAACAGAATTTTGCTTCAGTAGTTTCCTTCTGATAGAAGATGTAATATACATGTGTTAGCATGAATTCTGCAAAGAAGTAGGATTAAAATATTTTTGAAACTACCAGTCGCCAAGACAGATGATTAGAAAAGGGAAACTTGTAGCGAAAAAAGGTTACAGATTAAAATCACAACTTACTCTACTCTGCCTTGTTTAGTTTTACAAAAACAAACATGTAAATTAAACGTTAGAGTAAAAATTCCAACCCCAAAAATTATTAACTTTGGCTTATGTCTTCTGCGAACATTTATACAGTTTTTATCTTTATTATTTTTACTTAAAGACTAATCTTGTTACACACAGCATAATTAATCTTATTAATGAATAAAAACAATTTATGTCCTAAATAAAAAATCAAAACATTTGATAACATTTATCGGAAAGGAAGTAATTAGAAGTTGCTTCTTTGAGTCTACAAAGGAAGAAAAAAGTATTTTTTAAAGAAAGTTAAACAAAGCGCCAGTTAATTTTTAAAACGCCGTTGTTGAAACTTAATTTGATTTTCATCTTCATGCTGGCAAGCTTAAATTTTTATCACATAATTTTTAATTTGCAGTTGTTAATGAATTGTTAGCATGCTTACGTTTTTTTCTCTGTTACGAATGTATTTTAATAAAGTATTACGTTAATTGAATTTACAGACTCTCAAGCTGATTAACGATATACAAATCTCATTGTGTTCAGACTAACTTTTTAACGACTCTTTGTAAGGTAAATATATAACTTAAAGATTTTTTATTCTTGTATTCGATATAGAATTGATGTAAAAATATGTTACAATGTAGATTTGTTTTTAAATATACGATGACAACGTTTTTGGTAATGAAATCTAGACGAAACACAGAACATTTAACTTTATCCCAGTGATTGCGACAATCACGATTATATTATTTTAATTCAAATTTAATTAAGAATTCAAAAGCTCAAATTTAGTAATCTTCAAATTTTTGATTAGGTGTTACTGGCATGTGTCACTTTTAATGAACATTTTAATTTTTTAATCGGCCGCTGTTTGCTTTATAATATTATATTAATATTATATTTTTTACAAAATTTTTGGAGTTCAGTCCTTTCAGTGTTCGATAACATGATTTTTCCGTGTATTTAAGAATAGACATTCGTTTTTATTATTACACATAACAAATATAACAGAAAAAGAGTAGAAAGGCTTTCGTTTAATATTCATTAGTAAGAAGTTCAGAAAGATTTTGCTATATAGAGAGTTTGCTTGTTGGTAGAAAAGACATGGCATATTTAGCCCGAAAGCTAACAGCATGTGTTTGTCTCTAGCGGCTGAAACACACGCTTGTAAACATAGAGGTCCACATTCAGTAAGTACTCACTAATGGAGACTGTAGTGCTTCTAACACTAACTGATGGAAGACTCCACTGCTATAACCTTTTATTAAAAACCAACGATACAATTATTTCTAATAAAATGCGATGAATGATCTTAGCCCAGGAGAATTATCGTAGATATTAATTATTTGGCGTTTAATTTAAATAACATAAATATGATTTCTGCTCGTGTTACCTTAAATAGTCAAAAATAAATGGAGCTTCTAAAATTTATTCTCGTCGTATCACCATTAGTATTATAAAATTTTCATTTTAAAACTTAAAAAAAATTTATTTATAACTATAGGAATTACAGGGAATAGGGTCTGTAAAAAGGTCAGATTTCTTAATTTTCACAAAATTGATTGTTTAAATTTAAGAATTCCAAAACATTTCTATCATTCAAACATTTTTAAAACTAGGAATATCGATTAAATGGTTGCGAAAAATAAAAAAATGAGGATTTTTATATCCATTCAGCAACCCTCAGGACTCGTTACGACCGCATCTTATAACCGAAAAATAAACGGATGGATGACGTCAAACATCGTGGACCTTGAAAATAGGGATTGGGTTAAGGAATTTTACTGTATATGGAATGTTTACTCAACTAAATACTTGAGAAGAGTATAGCGACTAAATGCTGATCTTACGGTCTGTCTGACAATTACAAGAGCAAAATCAAAAGAAGGGTTAAAATTCCCTTTTATTTAACTCAGAGAATATTTCACAATTGGTTCCTTTCTGGCTTCCAGAAGGCCTTCACTTAGATTTGAACGTAAGACAGAAAATGAGAAACTAAACTAATTAAACTTAGTCGAAGCTGTGCAGAAATAACTAACCGAATTAGCCCTTATTTATATCTCACCTAACAGGCACAAACAATACGGCCGAATGCAATAAGATTGGCTTATAGACGTAGCCAGTAGGCACAACACGCTCTACTGGGAATTTCTGAGTTCATCTACTGAAGTGACCGAGACTTCCTATAAATACTGATTCTACCTCATTTACATAAAATGCGATGATGAAAATTATTCTGGCAGGGAATTGTCGGTGGGAAACAAGAAAGTAAAGGAAAGCGGCTCGAAATAAAAAATAACTGTTAGGAAATTAAAATAACCGTACAAATCTAAAGAAAAATATGCAACAAAAACTACCGATAAAAGATTTAAAAGAATGACAACATTCTAAAATAAGTTGAAATGTCAGAAATCTGACAATAAGAATAACAATGTAATTCCTTAATAAAAAAACCGAGTGTACGTAGTATAACAACTTTTGTGATAAAACTTATGACCAAGATGAAGTAATAAATCCTTTTTTTATATTACAATAATTTATATGTATTAGGTTACCATTAAATACCTGGAAATGATAAACATTGATAATATTTTCACACTGATAGAAGGAATTACTGTAAAAAATATTTAAACATACATCTGTAATTTATAAATTTGTATAAGTACTCTTATAAGAAATTATTCATGAAACATTAAGTGCGATGTTGATATACGCTGTAGGATAAATAAGGAAGATATTAGCACTATAAGGATAATATTTTCAATAGCTAATTATACTTTAATATCTCATTTTTTACTAATAATGTTGCTTATGCTCAGTAATAAAAATATTATTGCATGAAAGTCATTTCAAATCTTTGTTTTCTTGCAGCAGAAAAAATGATTGTGTTACAATCACTTATATTAGAGCTTGCTAAATTACAACCCCTTATACTACAACAGTTATTTTTCTGTAAAATGCTGTCATTTATATGTAAGTGTCTATACCTTGTTCAGAATAATCTTCTTTAATGCGCAATTTTCAGTAATATAAGGTAAAATCATTGTATTATGTTAAAATAAACCTGTTAAACTGATGAAACGAAAATATATCACAGAATTTCTTTTAAAGAAAACATTCAAATTATTATTTCTGATCATTATGGAAAAGTCTTAACTTCTTTTGAAAGTTGGATTCCCTGGCAATAGAAAAAGGAGCAAATTGCCATCCTGCCTTTGTCAATTATCCTTCATATTACTATTCTAAATATTATCAGCCGCAGATCATTACTGAAAGCTTGAATTCTTGGATTAAAAAGCTAATAATTTTAGAATTATTTAATACTGTGCTTTGAGTTGCTTGTTTTGTTTTTATTGGATATGATAGTAACATAGGATCATAAGTACGTACATAACATTTAAATTATCATCGAGATAGTACATTAAATTTATTGAGAGGATCATAAATTTGATATGAATGCCACTGAAATTTACAGCAAATAAAGTTTAGGAAAATAAATTTATGCTGATGATAATGATAATGGCATTATGTTTAAAGGATTTATGGCAGCCGCTATGATCTTTTAAATCTAGAAATATTAATGTAAATGATAATGAACGTATATCAGAAAAGCGCAGTTTTTTTTAATTAAAAAGATTTTATTACTTGCAAGTGTTTTTTCCTTTGGTAATTTTAGCAATTTTTTCTTATGATTCCGTTCTTGTAATAACATCTTCTTAACATACTTTCTCAAGGCAAGGATCTTCCAAAGGCAAGTGATGCAAAATAGTTGTACCGTTTATAAATCATCACAGATGTAAAAGAGCTATCCTCAGAAATCTTTACCATTAAATATTCTACCAGAAAAAGTACTGCAAGAAACCATTAAGTATTGCTTAAGCTTTAACTATTTTATTCCTCACAAAGTTACAGAGCAATCATTTAGATTTATGAAATATTAAACGCAGGTATAATTCTAATATTTCTTTTTGTTTTACTCTCAATGGGCTTCTGAAATACTTTTATGGTTATGGAAGGATATTTGAAGGTAACTGCATACGTAATCGCCATTTCTATTAAAGAACTCTAATCGCCATTTCTATTAAAGAACTCGTTTTAAAAGGAAAGATGAGGTTCTAATGAGTAGTATAAACAGCATCTTATGAGTTTCTTATGAGAAGTAAAAGCTATATTTGAAAAGTTGCTCCTTTCTCTAAATTTCCAAATATTTCATTTTCGTGATTACTAGCCAATAATAAATTTTGACTTTGAGTTTTCAGAAGTTGAGACAGTAAGGATTCAACATGTATTCATGTTACATCTGTTCTAGTTATTATTTTTTACTGTCAGTGAAAACGTATGAAAGACCAGAAGTAACTTTTCACGTGAATGGGCCACTGTTGTGTGCATGTTTCATATAATATAGAAAAGATATTTGTAAAACATAAAATATTGATTTCAAAAGTTAGCAGTAAGATTAATACACATTCTGAGTTAATTAACTCTGTAAATTATCTATATACAATCGTAATTTATTATTGAATATAGACCATCATAATTAGTTCAATGTCATTAATAATGAGCATATACATATTACTACTATAACAATGCACCACAATATGCAATTTCCTTTGTTTAAAATCAATAACTAGTGTTCCAAGATAGCATTCTTATAAGGCAGATGGCTTGTAAGATTTCACCCTTTTTGTTAATATTCAAAGATACGATCTATTACTAAGCCAGGAGCCAGGCGATTTCTCGCACTGGTGTTAAAAAACAGCACGCAGACAAAAGGGTTTAAATTGCTCTTATTTGTTTAAACTCTTAAAAAAATTCAAGTACTTCGTGTTCACAATAACACCGACTACTTGCGGGGGGAACTTGAGAATAATTTAATAATAAATTTAAATGGTAAATAGTAGTGCTAGACTATTTAAGACTAACGGGCTGATTCAGCAACCTACACCAGCGATAGATTTTAATTAAACGGCCAGAAGGCCTATTAGCAAGCCGAAGTAACAGCAGAAAGGAAAGAATAGCAACATGCGCTAGGCTAGCGAAATTATGCTCTGACTAACTTTCTCTTTTCGCTCGTTTAAATACTCTTCTTCACTTAATTTTCATCCTGGCGAATAAATGCGAAAGGAATTTGAGGAGTTCAGAAAAGATAACAAAAATTAGAATAATTGGTCATTTAAAGGGAAACCCTACAACATAAGGAAATTTTTCTCACTTGTAAATGATCTTCTTTTAGTCATTAAGATGAGGACCTTTTAAACTACACATCACAAGCTGGCATTCGTAGACCTGGACCCAGGTTTGAATCCCAAAGCAGGCATGAATATTTGTAGCTATACAGCATTTTTGTAGTATGAAGGTCCTTAAAGCATCGTCTAACTAAACATCCTCCCAAGAGGTTGCTGGTAGGGGAAGAGGGCTGAAAAAAAAAAGGGAAAAAAGGTGAGAGATTTTCGGATTGATTTTCGAGGTGCTGTTTTCCATTAAAAATGGGACGGTACTGCGTAAAGTGGCATCTTCACATATTAGGTGCTCAAGTATAGATGCAGTCCTTTCCCTCTTGGCGATGGGGAATTCGTTAACCTCATCTAGATTATGTTCATATTAAGAGGATAAGTCAGATTATTAACACATTTTACAAACTTCGCATAAAAGTATGAAAAGCTACCGGAATGAATTAAAATAATATCAGACATGTTACTATAGTCTTAAAACAAATCGTCAAGTAAACGTTAATTTTCAAATTATGTGCTCTTGTTGTCTTAGAGTAATATACTCATTATCAGTCTTAGTACCTATTGGTTTCATAATGGATTAACGCAATCGCAAACATTTTGCACGAAGAAAACACTTTTCAAGTAAAAAACTGTCCGAAAAATCATGTAATACCTTGAAACAATACATTTCGTTGCTTAGAAAGTCACTTAGATTCATGTACCACGATACAGAAGCATATAAATTCAAAAAAAATTCATATCTCTCTAACCTATTATCGCAGCAATTTCGTCTTGGAGCATAAGGTATTCATCAAAGAGGCATCTTCTTTGCACGAACAAGCTTTATTAAGAAATTTAAATAACACCAGTTCCAAATACGAAAGTTACTAGCATATAGGAGTAATAAGACAGAGTTGTCGTGCAAGTATTTACTTGTCAAACTCGTCGCTTTTCTTCAAAGAAAACTGTAGATGGATTAGAAAACAAATCATCATCAAAGCCTATTCTTGGTCCTATTTGAGAACAGGAATAGTTCTTGCACTGCGTCTTTAGAGTCAGTTTTCAATTTGTATGAAAACTCATTTATTAGATTTTTTGTTTGTCTGAAATAAAGTAACGTTCGGATAATTAGAGTTATACTGCATGTCCAAAATACTTCTACTTTCCCCTGATTCTGAATAAAAAAATTATATGTAAAATGAATGAATATATGAAAACTATATCGTCAAACTTTATATATATATATCTGGGGCCATAAAAGAAAAATACGAATATAACGTATATTTGTGTGAATAATGTAAAATAATAATATTTAACATCCCTTTCTAAGATTGAGATGATTGATATCTAAAATTTTATAAAAGAGAGAAAAATAAGACATACTTCCAAATTATGCAACAAGTATAAAAATTAAGAAGCTGAAAATTAAGGACCCCCAATGAGGGAAAAGGAATTTTATATTCATAATATTCTTAGGAAAACTGAAAACAATGGATTTTTTGACAGAAGTTGATTGGTCTGCAGTTTTCTCTTCAGGGGATGTTCATAAAACAAAAATCTTCATAAAACAAAATCTTCATAGACTAATCGAAAAACGTAATACTAAATTTAAGGAATTTTACATGCATATATATGTATATAAATGAATTGAAGTTAATACAATGATTCATCAGCGGAGAAAATACATATTCCTTTCATGACATATTCATATCTGTGGTTATTACCTTTAGAAAATATTCCACGAAGGCAGCTAACTTTCATGTGTTTGCCTAACATTTCATGGCCCTATATGTATAGAGAGAAATATAAATATATAAATCCTTAACGAATATATGAATATTAATGTAATGTAAAATATAAAATAAATGAATTAATAATAAAAATGTAAAAAAATGAAAATTAAGATAGTAATCCTTAAATGATATGTAAGTTTTGAAATGAAGTAAATGCATAAGAAGAAACAAAAGTAAAAGAATTTTTAAATTACAACTATTTATGCTTAAGAAGTCTTAGAAGAAAAACCAGAGAACAAAAGGAAGAATGTGCTGCGTGAAACAGATTATGTTATCAGACTTCCAGGCAAGATTAACAATATTATTTTGGAATTTTAAAACTATGTAAAGAAAGGGAAGCCAACGAAGAATATAAGGCCGAAATTTTATACTGGCTAAATTACAGACGCTTGGCATGAAGAAGATCCATATATAAATAAAATGTATACAAACAAAATTTTATTTACTGTGACATATAGCGTAAAAAGACTCCGTAAATTGATCTTATCTTATATATTAAGATAGAACTTATGAAGAGATATGTTACAGACATAAGGCGAAGTTCTGAGAATTGGCTATTATTAAATATTAGAAGGAAATATCATTAATTAGCAAAATATTCCTAATGCTTATATTTACTTGCTTTAAGATCAATTTTTTAATAGGCTGATTTAAATGTATAGCTACCTTTCTTTAAAATTGCTTAAATTTTATGAATTAAATGCATTGTATAAAGAAATATAAATTTTTATAAAAACGTAAAGTATCTTCACTGCTTTTAATTTAATAATAATCAGCATTGCTTTTTCAATTATTTAGTTTCTTAAATTAAACAGACAGAGGATAAAAAGACATTCAGTGCTGCTAAAATAATGAATAACAACAACGTTTGTCTACAAGTCTATGCAAGTTAGAATTTTCTAAAGGTAGGGCCAGGTCAGGCTATCATTCAAGATAACCGTTACGTCATTTGACTCTTATCATCCCAGCCAGTTATTAGCTTAAGCTAATAACTTAAGCCCTAACTGGCTGCTTAGCTGAATAACTAACTCAATAACTATTTTTCTTGATCCCTAGCTGGTTGTTAAGCTGAATAACTAAGCAGCCAGTTAGGGATCAAGAAAAAATATGAATTCGAATCCCAGACAGAACCCAAATCTCACAATGTATTTAAGTTGACTTAGGGCTTTTCTTATTATTTAATTAGTAATTTTAAGTGACGAATAAGCATTTGTTTATTTATAACTTCAATATAATATAAACGTACGTAAAAATAGCTTAACATAAACTTCCTAACCTAAACTGTTTATTCATAATATTATTAATCTTATAAAGAGAAGCAAATTTAATTGAAATAAGAATTTGAAAATAACTGTGAAAGAATAAATTTAAATTCAATATTCTAAAGTTGTATCAAAGTTTGTGACATCACAAAACCTGAATTAATAGCTGAGTAGATTAATCACTTCATGAAATTTAGGAAATTTTGTAAATTCGTTAATAATCGGTATATTCATTTGTAGTTAGATTATCAAAACCTTCTACTTGACTATTCAATGAAAATCTCCTTTGGTAGAAAATCTCTTATCTCGTGGACTATGGAAGAACATGGTTGTGCTGGCTGTTTATCTGAAGAAAGTAAAAGCTAGTAATCTATTGAATAAGTTGTTCCATCTTCTGAAACCAATCTTCATTCAGAACACGAACTGTGTTCTATCCTTCTGCTTGGTTACGTTACTTCGTTTGAGTGAGATTAGCTTGGACAGATTAAGAAGATTGGTCTGTTTTAACCTCTATTACTCCAGAATGCTTCAGATGCACTCTGAGCAACATTACTTCCCTGATTGATTCTGGACACGGACTCTGTAGACCAACTAGCTGATTAAATCCTTTTAATATTGTCTAAGCATTATATATATGCTCTAACAGCTTTCTGAGGTTAAATCCCTACTCTCAATTCACTAGGCACTCTAAGCCTTTCGACGTTCTACGCAATCTCTAAATAAATGCAGATTATGTTTTGGAATAATAATTAGAAGACTAACGTCGTAATTTGAGAACTCCTATTATTTTGGATGTATGCGTACTGTTCTATAGTTTACGTTACATACAATCTGAGAATTATAAATGAAAATATTTAGGATTAGAGCTTTCAAAAAGAAAGCAAATTTTTTTCTCAAAACTTAGTGGCAAATACTACATAGCATTTATAGCATACAAGTACTGCAGGAACTGTACCTAAGTGTTACTGTAGAAATATAAAAACGGCACCCCAAATAAGTTAAGTAAAAAGAACTGAATTTCTTCTGTAGGAAAGCGTTTGACAGTCTCAAAGACCTTTATTTTAGAGAATTTGCACCATTATTTGTTAGTACCTTACTTTACCTGTTGCCGAATACAGATGTGCATATTTAAAAGACTGTTATTAAGGAATATGAAACGTTTCAAAGAAAAGGAGCAGATAAATTATCTACCACACAGTGCTGTTGATGATGAATCCAGTCCATTTCTTTAGTGACAGAATTCTCCGAAAATCTTCCAGATTTGGATATTTGATATCTCTGAAGCTCTTTATGCTTATAAAGGTTTGTTTATCTAGTCAAAGATTTGAAATTGCGTTATACGAGTTTTTCTCCACCTTCAAGTCTATGACTTAATCCGAGCTCTGTTTACACGTTTCATGTATAAATTATACTGTGTACTTTGTTTCTCTTCATTATAATGTTGATTTATTGAAAGGAATCAAAACACACAGCGTAATCAAAGTCGTCACTATGGTAAAATGTTTTGTACTTTCTGTTTTCCTGATTCCTTTTTCCGCATTTCCTAGCAAACTAAAATGGTATTACAATTAAAACAATCTAAAGCACAACTGAAAAGAGCTCCAATTTACGTTGTTTATACATTCTTTTCGCTAAACTAAATGGCTATGTGTCAATCACTATGGGCTAAACTAAAGAGATTTATACCAAACTATTCAAAAGCAATTATGAACAAGCTTTGGGATACATCATATTAATTTGCATCTATCAAAAGAATAGCTTTCATCTCAAACAAAAATGTTTATTAAACAACTCAAACCTAAACTATAACAAGAAATGTTGAGTAGAATAATCTGCTAATACTGCTCAAAATTAAGAAGCTGGAACTTTAAAAGTTTTTCTGCTACATCTCCTAACTTTCTGTTGGATAGCTTGTACAGTGAACTCTTTAATGGTGATCACTTCTGAAAGTGACCAGTAAGCATCACAACTTGAGTAAATATTGTCACTAAGCATCACGTTTTGGGAGATGGTCACCTCTACAAAAGACCAAGACATCTGGAACTATTTAATGATTGTCTTACAGGTATTTTACTGCACATAAATACACAGTCCAGTCACATTAATGTGACCACCACGTACTTTCCATGTCAGAGTTAAATAACCAATCACAGAAGGCAGGTGGCAGCACAGTGCAGTTGAGCGTATATAAAGGGAGTGTGAGGGCTTCGGAAAACATTTCAATCGTTGGCGTAATGCAGAAACGAAGCGATTTATCCGACTTCCAAAAGGGCATGATCATTGGCTTTCGGGCCAAGGGTGGAAGCATTTCCGAAACGGCTGAGTTTGTGAACTGTTCGCGTGCCGCCGTGGTAAAAGTGTACCGTGCATGGCAAAATGGGACTGTCCAAAATCAGCGACGTGGCAAATGTGGTGCACCACGGGCCATAGATGACAGAGGCGAACGACGGTTGCGGAGATGCGTTCGGGCAGATAGACGGGCTACCGTTGAGCAACTGACCACCAAAATGAACCAAGGGGCTACCAAAAGTGTCTCCCAAAGTACTATTCAGCGAACATTGCTGCGTCTGGGCCTCCGAAGCAGACGCCTGGTTCGTGCACCTATGCTGACTGCTGTTCATCGACGGCGAAGGCTAGAATTTGCACGCCAGTACAGCAGCTGGACGTCCACTGAGTGGCGACAGGTTGCGTTTTCGGATGAATCGCGTTTTATGCTCCATCGGACAGATGGACGTTGGCGTATAAGGCGTGAAACCTCTGAAAGGAACCACCCTGCAACCATTGCCGGAACGGTCCAAGCTGGAGGCGGGAGCATTATGGTCTGGGGAATGTTTTCCTGGCATTCTCTAGGTTCACTGATCATTGTGGAAGGCACAATGGATCAATACAAGTACGCATCTGTCCTTGCGGACCATGTTCACCCCTACATGCGCATTGTTTTTCCTCAGGATGATGGCATCTTCCAGCAGGACAATGCGAGGTGCCATACAGCTGCCAGTGTACGTGCGTGGTTCGAAGAGCACCAGGATGAGTTTACCGTCCTCCCCTGGCCAGCAAACTCACCTGACTTAAACCCAATCGAGGATCTGTGGGACCATCTCGATCGAGTTGTTCGCGCCATGGATCCTCAACCGCGTAGCTAGCGCAGCTGGCCACGGCATTAGAGTCGGCATGGCTCAACATCCCAGAGAACACCTTCAGGAACCTATGTGACTCTCTTCCTGCACGTCTCGCAGCAGTCCGCTCTGCGAAAGGTGGTTATTCTGGCTTTTGACAGATGGTCACATTAATGTGACTGGACTGTGTATATCAAAATGAATATGTTTCTTATAGGAAACCAAAATAATGATGATTTCTTCCAATTTACAGAAATTGCAGCTTTTTGTTCCCATATTTTTTTTTGAGTATATAATTTTCCTTAATTTAGAAAAATATGTTGGCTGCTCTCTTGTTTGGCTGCAACACTGTGCTCAAATGTTTTTCTCTTATTTGTACGTATTTATTTTTATATGAATCAAAATAATTCAGTGTAATGTTTTTAGCCCATAAGGGCTATTAATTTCGTTTTGGCATTTTGCATCGAAAACCATAAAAGTCTAAATCACTTTTCACCAAATACACTCATGTCCATAAATTAAGGATAATGCAAAATCAGACAAAGGAAGAGTTAGAAGCAAAACAAATTTGACTTATTTGTAAAGCTTATTTATTAAACAAAAGGTAAAGAGCAAAAAAAGATACTATATGTTTGATATTATTAAAAAAATTAGCGATTTTTTCTCCCTGGAGCAAATTACAAAAAACAACTATTTGCAGAAAACCAATATTACATGGTTGGTATGATTGTTAATACATTGTATGTCTCCCAGACGATGCAGTACAGTCCGTACAAAACGCCTAGGTATGCTGAGTATCAAATTATGGATCTGATCTTGGAGGATATTACACCACTCAAAAAGCAGTGCTCTCTGAAGTTCCGGTAGACATGTAGGAGGAGGTTGACGGGCTGCAACTCGTTGGCCAAGCATGTCCCACACGTGCTGTACTAGATTCCAAGTCCGGTGAGAATGCTGGCCAGTCCATACGGGTGATATCCTCCGATTGAAGGCATTCGCTTACGATGTTTGCACTGTGAGGACGAGCGTTGTCATTCATAAACACAAATTGTGCGCCCATGGCGCCCCGAAACTAACCTACATGTTGTTCCAGAATGACGTCCCGATAGATTTGGCTTGTCATGGTTCCATTTTGAACATGCAGGTCAGTTCTGGAACCCAGAATAATTCCACCCCAAACGAGCACTCCTGCACCACCATAACGGTGTCGTTCAATGATGTTTTCTGGGTGGTAACGGGTACCTGGAGCTCTACATATGCAAGTCCGGCGAGAACCAGACTGCAAGCTAAACCTGGACTCGTCGGAAAACATCACACAAGCCCACTGTTGCAGTGTCCACAATGTATGCTCTCTACTCCAGGCTAACCGCAGGCGACAGTGAGTTGGAGTAAGTGGAACGCATCTGACAGGTCTACGAGCATATAGACCAATCTGCCCTAAGTGTCTGTACATGGTCTGCCTTAAAATTGTCGTACCAGTAGCTGACGAGACAGGTCTGAAGATGTGCTCCGCCTGTTTCTTTTGGCAGTAACTGCCAAATGCCGGTCCTCATTGGGCGTTGCAACTCTGGGGCGACCTGTGCTGTAACGTCTACTCACATTACCATCATCTTGGAATCGTTGCCAAAGCCTGGAGATGACACTCTGGGCAATTCCAAGTTCGTCTGATACTTCCAGTTGGGTACGCCCACATTCCAGACGGCCGATAATTCTACCACATAAAAAATCATCCAAATGTGTCCTTTGTGTCATAACTATTCGGTTATTGCACTGAAATGCTTATAAAGCGCCTGCGAACAATTTTACTTCTTTGCCTGTATTCCTTATATTTCACTCTCTTACACTCTCGTCATTGTGACGTACCATCGGTGTCATCTGGTTACTTCTTGAAATTTGCATATGATTCTTGAAGATGTGTGTAGTGATTTTACAGGTGATATATTTATATTACAGGTGTAAATGAATCAGGATACTTTACTTGCCATTGCAATATTTCCTTGATTTTCTTGTTTAATGTCAAATACTATAATAAGTTCTAGACGTCTTCTTCGGGTTGCTGAATGGAAAGAAATGTATAGCAAAGTATAATGGGGATCACATTATACGCGAAATTTTGTGAATTTGCATGCGGTGTATCGGCTTCTAGATACCTTCTATTACTCTCAAAATATGTCTCTACGTTTACGTCTTTAGGCATCTCCACACATATCTCATATTAAACTCATAAGTAACATTTCTTTTGTGTGTTCTATAGCAAGAAATATTTGAATAAAATGTTTTCTTTTCTACTTTAAGATTTTGATTATCGAGTACATACTATAATCTGTCTAATAAATGTAAAAAATTATTTGCTGTCTGCCTAGGATTTTAATAATTCTTTGTTCTTTCATCTTATTAAATCCTACAGTTAAAATTCAGTTAAAAATGGAAAATCATAAGACAAATTTACAGACAAATTTTAAGACAAATTTTGTGAACGGTAACCGAGAAATTTAACTTAATATCAATTCTGTCCGAGGTTAGATCCCCGAGTTGGGCAAGTTGACTCACCTTTCATCCCTTGAGTGGGTCGATAAAGGAAGTATCAAGTTTGCCTGGGGACTAAATACCGGGGGGTCTACGACAAGCTAACCACTTGTCCAGGACGTATGCACCCCAGGACTTACCGTCAGGTTTGCAGATATCGTAGGGCACTTTAGGCTATGGCTCGCTAGGGCTGTTGAGACACAGAGTTCAGTTTAGCTTAATATCAATTCTGTCGATTAATTAAAGTTGCAAAATTATCATTAACCTCGAAAGATGTGTTAATTTAGATAATACTCTAATACATTTTCTGTAAACAAGAAATTACCCAAAATGCAAAGCTGAGAAAGAACCGGCTGGAACGAAAGGAGAAAATGCTTTAGTCATCAGCTAGCATTTAGTTGTTTTTCAACGCTCTAGAGGTGCCGCAGTAAAAGGATTGAATATTTACATTGAAGCTTATTTTTTTTGTCGTTTGTAGTTTATTCTTCTTCTTCAAAACCCGCAAATAGAACAGAAAATTCTAAGGAAATTGCTTTACAAAAGTAGCAATTACGAAGCCTACAAATAACGTATATTCTTCTTTAAACATATTAAATATACTGAAAAGAATCTAAACAAATCCTAAAATCTCGAAGTAAAATACATAAAAAAGCAATTATTAGTAGTAACGAAAACGTATATGAAAGGTAATTTAAATTTGAGTTACAAGCAAGATCCGAATGATTATTACCTTTATATTTAACAAATAATATTCTACTTGGTAATCAATATTTTTGGGACGTTACCTGTAGCAATAAAGTACGACATTTCTACGAGATAATTTTATCATATGATCTCTTCAAAGCGAAAAGTTTCTAAAAACAGCACCGAACAAATTGTGCACAAAAATCCCGAGTTTCATTCCCGTTTCGTCAGTGCATATCATTGGCTGCTTATTTCGTGATTAATAGTATGGTAGTAAATGCTTTGGAGCATTCTTTGCTATATCATTTATCAAGTGCTACTTTAAATGTCAGTAAGTATTTATTCGTAAAACACTGAATGAGCAACTATTAGTTGGGAAATCTAATGCTTTCCTAATGAAATTTGACCTAGATTATAGAACTCACTCAGAATGCAATAAATTATTTAGAATGTACGTTTCATGCCTCTGAGTCATTACCTTAACACATTTCTCAGAGAAATTGATAGAGAAATGTGTTAGAGTTAGGTCTCAAACTATTCTGTTAATTAGCCAATCTAGCTTAAGATAATTAATCAGAAAGGAAATAAGTTTTATTAGCATATAAGGAATTAAAAATCTTTTCTAAATAGGCACAATTCTGTGGTGTAATTGTCAGCATATCGACCAGAGAAATTCAGAAAGCTCTGGAATCAAGTCCGAAAAATATGAAATATTCAATTAAGCCACAGTGTCTACAATTAAATGTTTTTTTCTTTACAAAAAGCATTTTATAAATATTTGTGAAATAGTCGTCATTTTATAAATAATGTAAAATTGCTCAATTTTTCCACAGTGTCTTGAACTAAATGCTTTTTTTTCCATCCAAAAGGCATTTTATAAATAGTTTTCTCGAATCATGATGATGATTAATGTATGAGCGTAAGTTTCTCATGCATACGTACTCAAATATTATCATGAAATTAAGGGATTTTAAAAATTTTTCTTAGACCTAACAGAATGAGCGTGTGCATTTGCTAAAGCTCAGTGATTCTAAAACTAAAGTAAGAGCACCATTAAATGCATACACCGGACTCAAATACAAAAGGCGAGGAAAAATGACTCGAAAGGTAAAAAACAACAAAAACAATCCAATAAAATGATAAGGAATGTAACAGGTGACTGAGAGATAATTGTCTCATTTGGTGAACCTTAAAACGTCTTTTTTGTTTTCAAGGCATTAATTTTCCTTCGAAGAAGTTACCCCTTTAAAACTACAATTGAAATTTGTGTTACAAAATGTTTAAATTACTAAGCACAAGAAATTCATTTTTTCCTAGATATAAAAATAAACAGTTACTGTTTGAGAACATATTTACGATTATTTCTGTTTTTTTTGCTGCGATCTGTATTTGCGAATAGATATGCATCATAGCTGTTAGTTAAGCCGAGTTTACATTTCTCCGAGTGACTTTCGTCGATCCCCTTGTAGCGGCGTGTCGAACCGAGTAAAGGGACTTGTAATCTTACATATTGTTTACACCAAGAGTCGGACTGACAACTCGCCTTCATTTGTTTGCAAAATAGATACCGACGTGACAGTTGTAGTGCTTGACGTTTGCAAAGCAGTTTCCAGCGAATTAATTTCTGTTCTAGGGGGAAAAAAAGAACAAAAACAAAAGGAAATCAACGCATGACTGGGTAGCTCGCCGTGATGAATTGGGGGCATTATATAAAATTGAGAATGAACTTCGGGACGAGGCTATCCAAAGTTACAAAAACTGCATCAGAATGGGTGAAGGATAGTTTGAAACTATATTGGAAATGGTCACTCCACTTGTTCAGAAAAAAAAAAAAGAAAATTCGTTCTTTCGAGATGCTCTGCCTGTAAAATAGCTGCAGATAGCGCCTCAGTTTCTGGGCACAGGTGACTCCTACAGTCCTCTGCAATATTTATTTCGATGCCAAAATGCACGATCAACATATTTATTCCAGAAGTGTTTGAGGCCATTTTCTGTGTTATGAAGTTGAGCGAAAATTATTAATCTTTTGCTTGAACTCTCCAGCTCCAACATTTTCAAATGTTAACATGTTAATTAAGCCTTCTGTCGGCGATTTTTATTTTAATACTTCCGACTCATCATTCGTAAATAAAATCTAATTTGTCGTTCGAAGAAAAAGGAAAGTCTATAAAAAATTTATAAATTTTAGATTATATTTTATTAGGTGTAATTCGGCATGAGTAAAAACTGGTTTTTCGAAATCTATATCAACAAATCAAAATGGTGGCCTCTTCATTTATTTTTTTAATTGAAAACTGTACTTTATTTGGTAGTTGAAGAGCATATAATTTAATTATTTTTGACTAAAGATGTTTCAAAATA
This sequence comes from Stegodyphus mimosarum, assembly GCA_000611955.2. Classification (NCBI taxonomy): domain Eukaryota; kingdom Metazoa; phylum Arthropoda; class Arachnida; order Araneae; family Eresidae; genus Stegodyphus; species Stegodyphus mimosarum. Next base: position 115,564 of record KK118948.1, read on the forward strand.
TATATACATGTTTCAAATTCATATTTTGAATCCGATAACCTAATTTAATTTTGGTGTATGTTTTCTCTACAATATCAAAAACCTACATTCATTCTGAGCAGTAGTTATATCCACGTTATATTTACGTGTTAGTAAACAATGGCCGTAGTATTCAGATAGTGAAGTATCCCATAATACTTCCCAAGATGCATATGCATTAAAAATGCCATACTTAGGTTATCGCTCCATCTCGGCATTTTCGACATGACGGAAAAATTTGTGCACTACGTCTCTGCGTCGGAGTTACTGCCCAGATAGATTTTCAACTGGTTCGAAGAAGAAACGGAATCGCTGACTTATTTATACTACGTTCCTATTTGGATAAGTGAGTGTTTATTTTGTCAAAGAAGTCACAGCGAGATCACTTGGACAAGTTTATTTTGGTCTTTATACGTGATTGAATAATACTTGAAAAGTAAAGTTCTCTGTTATATGGGACTGAAATAATTGAACATAAATGAGGTTACGTAGAATTTTGTACAAACTAACTATTCACTTAATCGTTTTTCCTGTATCTGAAATTACTGATATGTTTTTAAGTAATCAAAGAACATCTACAAAACAGTGGCTGAAATTATTAAGCGAGGCTGCCTTTTGAAACAGGAGATTTTTACAATGCTATTTAACGTACAAAACGTGTATCTTATCTTAATTAGTTTATCAACGTAATATCAAGGCTTGCTCTTCTCCATCCGGAATCCTTCAGCGTATGACGTTATTAGCTCACATCTTACTCCTAAGCAAATACTGCTGTTTTTAAACTGAACGCAAATAACTATTTGAGTTGAGTAAAATAAAGATTAAATTAAATTGCCTTACTTTCAATTTTGAATATGAAGTACCTGAGAGGATTATTCACATCAGTTTCAGATTGATTTTTAAACCTTTTATTAAAAACAAAGTATCAGTTGCATATTACACCGTATTAAATAATACAGTATTTCTCAAAATTTTAAGCATTATCACTCATTTGAAAGAGAAAGAAGAAAATAAATTGTGCTAATGTGGCGAATTTGTTAGCCTTTGTTAATTATATTAATTGTACTGTCATCATACCGAATGATGTTTTTTTTTATCTCAAAGAGAGCTTCCATGTCAAACAGGAAACAATACTGAAGACAATTAACATGCTTCTTGTCTTTGTAACCCAGAATGGTTTAGACAGAAAGAAATTTTATAGATTTGGCACTAGATGCATGCATGAACTATGACTAAAAAGCACAATGGAGTGATTTCTCGAGTTTAGAAATCTATTTTTGTGACAAAATTCATATATTGCACCTTACAAAATGATCCAAATAACAAAAAAGTATTTTTTCATTGGAAAAGTGATAATTAACTCCATAAAATCTAAAACGAGGTATTAAACACTGTATGCAACATTGCAAGAAATGCTTGGTTAGTTTACAGGCGGAAACATCGCGGCAAAATCACTGTGAATAAAACGTCGCGGAGTAAACAGCGCACAGCGAAAGCATCACAGTACAAAATATCGCAGTAGAAAGAAAGTAAGGAGAAAACAATGCAGTTCTAAAACTTCGTGGTACAAACATCGGGATATTTTTAATTTCCTATTTCATATTCTAAAATAACTAAAAACGTTTTGCTGAAAAACTAAGCAGGAAACTTAAGCACTCAAAAACAGAAAATGAGCAGAAGACCAATGCAATTTATAGCAGTTAATAGAATTTTAAACTTACTCAGTTAACTAATAAAGGTTATTATTAATTGATGTTGTTTATAAAGTTTTATTGATAACTTTTTATGAAAAATGTAGTAAAAATGATTAGAAAAAGGTAAATGAGTATCTGCATGATGTTACCTCTATTAAAAGTGTTAGTTAATTATCAAAATGTAAAATTACTTTCTTTCAATTTTGTTAATTTGAAATTCTTTTGGTGGAAATTAAATCTTCTTTGTTTCAGATTATTCGTCTTCTTAAAGTGTCACTGACATTTTCATTTATAACGCGCAGTTATTCGATTAGATTCATTAGTTATGATAAATCGTGTCAACTAAATAATATTCATAACTTCAATATTTATACAATTTTCAGTTTCTAAATGCATAAGTTTCCTGCCTACCTTTTCAGCAAAAATTTATCAGTCTAAAAATATGAAATACAAAAGTAAAAATAATGCTAATTCCTTCGTGAGCTTTTAAATTATAATGCAAAGGTACATTTACAAATTTTAAAACATGAAAAACTCGTTGTCTGCAACATTATCGTCATACGATGATTTGTAGCTGCTTTATTGAATACGTTATTTTCGATGACGATGTTTTTAAACTGCGAAGCTTTTGAACTATTTTATTTTCGAAGACGATATTTTGTACTTCGGTGTTTTAGAACTTCGATGTTTTCTCCTTGCTTTCTTTATTTCTTTTTACGACGTTCTCTTCCGCGATGTTTTCGGTAGACACCATTTTACCTAAATGAAGTACTTTTCCTATACAAAAAATTTAGTTGCGCTTTTGTATGAATTGAGAAAATAAACTAATTAACAGTGAGTTAGTGATACAGACGATCAGTGGTTCTGCAAACTAAATCTTGGGACTGATTGTTTTTGAGGCTAAGTGAAGTGAATGCAGATAGGCAGGTTATACATATATCAGACTTTAAAGGTTCATAATAAAATACAGCTGTAAATAAAGAATTTTAATTTGGAAAAGAAACGGCGATGATGAGATTAATCTGATTCTGCACCAGTTTTGTTAGCATCGATGGTCTCGGGTTGATAATTTGTTACCCAAATCTCTAAAAAAACAAATGGCGCTTGGAATATAGAAACACAATCTACTGTGGCGGTGCTTTTGTATATTATACGTAAATGTATGCTGAAAAGATCGAAGCTGAAAATCAGTTTTTTAAATCCTTCAAAGCAGGTTATCGTAAGATCTAGAGTTTAAAAAATACGATTTTGATAAATCGTCTGTAAGAAAATAATCTTTGAGAAATATGTTCATAATGCATAATAAATATCTCTTAACTGCAGTTTCCAATGTTATCTCTAGAAAATAGATTTAATGTTGGTTCTTTTATTAAACATGCTAATACACCTTTAAAACAGCAGACTGTCACATCGATTTTGAATAACAAGATACAATTTCTGTTACCATGTTTGACTGAAATTATGGCAATGTGTCAGATATTCCGAAAAGAATATTCTATGAAAAGGAAATATATTGTTATATGTGTTATAAACTGTTTAACGTTTCTTAAAACTAAACATTTTTCACTTTAGTAACACACAACATAAATATTTCCTTAAATTTCTCCTTAAATACAAAAAGATCATGCGATTTAATGAAAAGTGATGCAAAATGTTCTAAATATCAAAATAAATAAATAATTCCAGAGGCTGCTCTATAGGAATTTGATAATGCCAAAATAAATCTTGTTTTATTTTATGAAGCATTATGAGCCATTTTACATCTTCCCTCTTTTTGCTTAAAAGAAAATAAAAAAATGTGATTGCCAAGAAAGTGATAAATGCACTCCTTGCCATCATTCTTGAAAGTACAATCATACTTACGAAAGGTACCGTTGATAATAAAGTTGTGATGTTGATACTAGATTATCACTGAAGATAAGGAATACGTTAAAGACAAAAATGGTTTCCATTATTTAAATAAATGACTACACAGATCATCTCATTAATTTCGCGTTTAAACAATAATAAAATTATATGTGTGAGATAGTTTTATATTTAAGAAGAGCATTTTATTGACTACTATTACTTCTATTTTCATTATAAGCGTTAACACAAAACACTGAATAATCTACATTGCTGCATTGAACATCCTTTCAGTGTTTTCATAATTCATGTGAAAATTTTCATGTAAAGTTTGTGTAAAAACCTTTCTTTTCTATGCAAGAACATATATTTAGGACTATAGAAAATGTATATTCTTAGATGAAACATAATTGTTGTTAAACTTTTGTGTCAGCTGTACCTAAACTTATATTACAGTCTGCTAACTGATGAAAGACACAACTGAAAACATAAACTTTTATACCTTATTTAACGCGAATTTAAATGCTCTACGTTATAAACAAAGCTAATACGTATTTCGTCTTTTGCGTACAATCTAAACGACTATAATGATGGATTCTACTTCTAGGCTGTACTGTTAAAATTGTCTAGACTGGAACTTAAATATTTAAACTGCCAAGAAGACGAATAGAAGTTCCAGTTTTATAGAATCGTTTGCCTTTTGTATCCCAAATAACTGAGTCCTATTGAAACTACAGCTATGAAACTTTTAAAGATTCGCTCGTATAGAGTACAAGTAAATTCAAATATCTTATTCAAAGTAATTTATCCAATGGTTAGAATGCGTAAGTCTTGCATTTAAAATTATCAATCATCTTATGGAAAATCTACTCGGAGAGACAATAAAAAATGTTTGTAATATACTCATACCATATGTACATGAGTGTCATTTGCATTTCATAAATCTAACGCATTTACAATTAATGCGTTAAACAACATTTAAACTGCACTGGTGTTCATACTTAAAAGAATTTTAATATATTGGGGATTTTCTCGAAACGTACTGAAGCAAAAATAAAAGTAATGTTTCCAAAAAGTAGTAAATCTTGAGCGTCTAAAACGGAAACACACACGTACATATTGTCGGATTATTTAATTTAGGAGTCATCGCTTTTTAGCTCTCTCTGAACCTCCATGCGGATACAGAAAGCTGAATTTCAAAGTTTATTCATTCTAGAAGCCTACATGAAAAATGTCTGTTTGTAAAAGGACCACCTGTTTGCGTTCCACTTACTTTTGTGCATGAGAGCTCGTATAATATGGTGCAGAGAACAGGACTTTGGACTAAGCATTACTGGAGAACCTTTCTCTTCAGGTATACGTTTTCATTCAGCCTAGTTACTACTTCTTGACGCATTTTTATCAGGAGAGAGCCAAGGACCTACTACATGTCCTCCAATGTACAATAAAATGCCCAACATAACAACAACGTTTTGATGATCTGCACTGGCATTATGTTGGACGGGGGCAAGGGCCTCCATATCTTTCTCAGAGTCTCTGTAGCCGCTACGATGTACAGCGAAAAGACTTCAGAGACGTATGTTCACCTTTCCGAGAGTGCAAATGGCAGTCAGTTCTCTTTTATTAATGACTTCATTGCGAATGAGTACTTTATAGATGGCTTGCTATTATATTACTGGGATACAGAAGGAGCTGCAGAAGTTTCTGTAATTATAATTGAACTGCGCAGAGTGATGTTATAGGTTCTCAAAAAAAAGTAATCTTAGCAACTACTGGAGCACACATAATTATTTCAATAAGTATTGTTACGTGCTTACGGGTTCGTTATATATTGAATGCACAAGTCGTTAAAAAGTTAACAAAAATTTATTCTTTCCACAAGAAATAAATTAAAATGCTGAAATATTTCTTCACAGATCTTCGCACAATATCACAATATCTCAAACGTTTAGCAAAAACTCAGTTCAAAACAGATAAAATAGTTCTATTTCACAGCGAAATCGCTACAATCAATACAGCATTAAGTAAACAGACAGCAGTTCCCTTTTTACAGCTACAAGTATAACAGCAACAACAACAACTGAGATGAGTCTAGTCTAGTCTGGAAATCTATCGCCGGGATACCACATAAGATGCGGTGTATCCGGCTCACTGAAGTTTGCAACAAAGTGCTCCTAATGTATTTTTCCTGACAAGTAAGCAAGATAACTGAAGCAAGAGAGAAGAAAGATGAGAGTAGAGAAAAGAACAGGGGTGCCAGACACCGCAGTGCAAGGAACCAAGACCAACGATGGAGAGGATATCCTGACAAGTCATAATTCATGAGCAAGTGCTATGAGTACATAGCAAAATACAATAAATTAAAATATAAGGAATACATAAACAATAATAATGAATAACAAATAAGAGTACATGAAACACAGCAAATTCAATAAATTTAAGAACATACAGTAATAGATGAAGTTAATATTTACATATATACACTGCAGCAATAACTGCAAAGTTCAATTATTATGTCGGGAAGTTTAGGTCTCTAGTCAAATGTGCCGCAAGAGGTCTTAGGTTGTAGTCTTCTTCAAGGGCTACGTAGTCAAAAACTGAGAATTTATTTAAGTGTTCACATCTTAGTGCCTTTTTAAAGAAATTTCTATTTAGTCTGTGTAAATATTCATTCAGGTATTCAATCCTGAGATCCTTATGCAAAGTTTCATTCTTGACATAGAAATGAGCGTTCGTAATAAGTCGCAAGGCCTTGTTTTGCAGTATTTGTAATTTTTCTATATCCTTCCTAATATAGGTGGCCCAAGCTGGAGAGGCATAAGTCAGGATTGGTCTAATGATTGCGATATAAATGTGCCTTTTCTTGGCAAGTTCTAAATTTGATTTAGAGCCGATTAGTGGTACCAGACTAGTTAAGGCAGCGATTGCTTTCCCTTTCACACTGTTAACATGTTGTTTCCATGTGAGTTTCTCATTTATGATAACTCCTAAGTAGGTTGCATGCTTCACGACGGGTACCACTGTACCAAAAAGAATCAATCTCTCCGTGATTGGCTTCCTAGTTCGTGTTCGTCTAACGATGAGAAGCTTGGACTTTGCCGCGTTAATGGATATTCTCCATTTTTCACACCATTTTTCTATTGCAGGCATGAGTAGCTGTAATTTTTTCACTGCATAGTCAGGACTTATAGATCTAGTTGCTATAGCGGTGTCATCCGCATAACATCCGAGGTAATGGTTCGTAGTAATTCCGTCTTTTGGGAAATCAGCCACATATATGATATAGAGAAGCGGGCCTAAGATAGAACCCTGGGGGACCCCAGCGCCCAGCCTTTGATGTCCTGAAGTGTCGCTGCCTACGGAAACATAGAAGGTTCTTTCTCTGATAAATGAGTAGATGAGATGCACCAACTCTCTACTGAAGTTGAAATTTATTAGTTTATAAATAAGCCCCTCATGCCAGACGCGGTCGAATGCTTTCGCCACGTCCAGCATGAGTAAGGCGACAATCTGTTTGATGTGCAGCGCCTCACCTAGAAATTCTGTGAGACGGACTAACTGCTTCTGAGATGAGCTGTTTCACCTCGGCTTTTATAAGCTTTTTAATTATCAGTAGAACAAACACGATTTTTCTGGATGGCAACAGTAATTACGAGATATTTATTTATTAAGCATTAAATGCAAGCGCTGTTTTATTTTTATTGTTATTTTTTTTCGACGTAGCTTTCTCTTCAAAAATCGTCTGCGTTGCTAAGGCAACATGAATCAAATCTAATTACAATTCTAAATAAATAGCCAAATAAATGTGAAATTCATAACAGTATTTTACTCAAGAAGAAACCAAACATTTGGTAAAATTTAATGATATAAATTATGATTATCAATTATAATTTTTTTTCTTATAATATAAATATTATTAGGAATTTGGAATGCAATAAACATAATGATTAAAAAATGATTAAAATCTTAGTTTTGGAACGTATTAACTTATCTTGAGAGACCTGAACTTTCGAACGTCTCCATCAATATTTATAGTCTTGAGTTAACTCTAGTAAACAGTTCCCATTAAATACATAAATACATTATGTTACCTAACAAAGGAATGCAATAAATCATCTATAACGTTCTTACACAATCAAAAAGATATAATATATTTAAATGCAAATAAGGTTTAATACCTAGAGGGATGTCTGTCGTATTTCATACATACATTTATTAATGTGCATCGTAACCTGTATGAAAGACCATGACCTCAATCAGCAGTTTTTGTTCAAATTCTAATATCAAATCCACTGAAGCCATATCAAGCGATTTTTAATACATGATCTTCACCATCATAACATATGCCAAACTTTGATTATAAGTGTATTTTTTTATAAGTGTTCTCTACATTCAGATGTTCTTTTCAATAGTATCTCTCATTTCATCAGTGATTGGCGGATTATTCTTGTTTGCACGGTCTTTCATTAATGTTCAGATATAATAATCACAAGTATTCAAATCCGGTGGGTATAGAGATCAGTAATCATGCACTCCATTTACTTACTGAGTTTAAAGCACATTGTGTCATGTATGAGTTCATTTAGATAATCTAAAATAACATTCATCGCACTGGTGTTTCCTCCATTTTATTGAACTGTTTGATCGAAACTGTATTTTTAGAGTATTTAGTGATTTTTAGAGTATTTGAACGTATCATTAGAGTGAGTTGCGCTTAGCAACATGACAGCTTCCTAGTGAGAGATATGAAATTCTGATATCCAATTTGTGACGAAAACAAAACCTCTCAAGATTGTGGGTTTCTCGACGCAATGTGTAACAGGATACTAACCTTTAAAAATATCTTGTCTCTTTGTTGTATAGACTATTAGAAATTTCGGAACAAGAAACGTAAAAAATCAGCTGTACCTTCGTCGGAATTTTAACTAAGGATCCGCCAATGGTAGCTAAACATTCTAACTACTTAAACTACGAAAGCACACTCGCAGAGGATCAGATAATCCGTACATTGTCGTGGCCCCGTATAACATATGCATATCTGACATTAAGCACAGGAAAAAACTGTGTCATTATAGCAATTTCTTTCATATTACGACTTTTTTTGCAATGCAGAATATCCAATACCATATTTGATAAAAATATCTTAAATCACTAAAATCTTAAATGTTTAAAAGACTTAAATACTACATGTTTTAAAATACTTAAATCAAAAAACTCTTAGTGATGTTGATATTTTCTTTGAAACGATTACGGATGCTATATGATTTTTGTTAATAATACTACGAATATTTACACCGGATGTGCAATAAGTATCATCAAACCAAATAAGAAATTACGTTATTTTTTATTACATTCCGAAATCAATGTTCCGTGGGAAAGCAAAAATAATTTGTTCACAAATATTAAATCACAGCCTAAAGAAAAAAGTAATCCTCCGATGGATAAATAATCCACGAATAAAGCAATAAATTGGGAAATAATCCACCACTGATAATTTCTTCGTAATACAGTTTCACGAATGCCAGAAATATGATACCTATCCCAGATATTTATCGTCAAGGGGAAGGTAATTACATTCCGTAACCTATCATCACTGATAATCATGGCCGAAAGAAGACTCTAATATTGACTGCCAGACAGCATAGTCCGCATTAAGAGATTATCCTCACTACTAGCTCTACTCCCGAAATAGGAAGCAGAGGAGTTGCTAAGACATAAAACAAGTGACTAGAAGTGGTAAGTGTTTCTTTTCGTCTGGACAAGCTTCATATTCAGTGTGATACATTTATATCATCGCTGAACACAAAGGTATTGTTGGATATGTACTCATATTTGGATCTATTTGCTTAGGTGTTTTATGAGGAAGATACGCGTAGACAACATGCGAAATTAGAGTTCCCGCCTGGCTAATACCTTTCTCCTGCATTCTGAGGAATGAATGCGCATGACAATACAGCCGATATATAAAAATTGTACATATGGGCACTGGACATGTCGCTGAATATGTATGGATGGAAGACACTATTGTTTTTTTTTCTTATATTACGTGCTCCGCCCTCACTACACGGAAAGGGAGCGATGCCCCGTGGAGGTCTTTTAAGGGAAACTGGCTCGTATCCACGTTACACATGGGGAAAACCACGAAAACGCCTATGCAGCCAGCCCGTTCGGCGGGACTCGAACCCTGGACCGAACTACCAGTGTTCAGCGGCTTTTACCGCTCGGCCGCTGGTAGGCCAAGACACTATTGTTGTTTATGATATTTCTGAACGTGAGACTAGGTTGAACTGTACTTTTCAATCTTAACGAATTTTACTAATACTCAGTGCTAGAAAATCTTGCATACGTCAATGGCAGAATATATCTCTCACGCTAGAATTTTTTTCAATATTTATTTAATTAATAATTAAAAATGTATTCATGTGAAACAAGTTTAAGAATATAAATTAGAGTGTTATTATATTGCGAGGAATTGACACTTCAGAAATTTTAATTGCTCTTAATGCTGAAAGATTTCTGCCGCAAAATGTATCTTAAGTTGTTTTTAGTTAAATGTGGTATTCAACACCGCTTTTTCAAGTCAATATTTATCGCCAAATTTCAATTACGTTGTTTCTTTCCTATCTGCAAAAGTTAAAAATCACTTTCATTCTCTTCACTTTGATTCTCTTCTTAAATATGATACATGTCATCATATTTTTCTACTTTTAACCTATTTACTTATATAAATGAAGTGGCCATAAAACATTTCCCGATATATGAACATCTATATTGACCTATCCGCTCATCCAATCGAAATGAAATTTCAGATGTTCTTATTTGAAGAGATGCGCTCGAGATTGCTATGATTTAAAACAATAGGGCACTCACGGTTACAATTACAATGAAAACATTTCGAAATTTTCGAAGACTAGACTCATTTTTTCCTGTGCACATTGGTTAGCGCATTGAAAAACCATGAATCTCGTTGAAACGATATACGTATGACGAAAACTGCCGGCAAAGAAGAGCATTATGTAGGACCAATGACAACATAAAGAGGAGGTGCATTGACGCACTTTTAGAGAGAAAGTGTATTGTCGCAGTAGAAGCATTCATTGGGCTGACGAAAATCCTCACCACGGTGGACCAGCGCCTTTATAAGGAGCTAAAGTGACTGTGTGGTGCTGCATCACAAGAACATTCGTGCTCGGTCCGTACTCCTTCGAACAGATCACAATTTACATATATGAAAATGTGCTCCATCACATGTACTCATGGACATCACGATCCCCTCTCCGACCTCACTATAATGGATTTCTGGTTCTGGAATTATCTGAAATCTAAAGTGTACACATCAAATTCACGAGATTTGTCAGAACTGAAAGATGTCATATGATGTGAAGTTAAACTGATTTCTCCTGCGATGTCCGTCACTGCTGTCAACTATTTCCCGCATGCAGTGCGTATCTTCTGCAAAGGTGTGTGTGTTAATAACTTGTAATTACAATAGAAGTTTTCTTCCCTCTCCTCTCTTGTGTTGCCATTGGTCCTTTACAGTGTACTCTTTGAAAATGTTTTACACCCATAATTTTAATGAAATAAATCATTATTATTTAATTTATGTTTGATTATGGATTATATATACATACACCGGCTCACATTTGTTTTTCGACACTTGCATTTGTGCATATATTTGCATAGATTTTGTACTAAATGTTGAAACTCAGATCCTGTATTGAATATCGGAATATTTTCCTAATACAGCATTTTGTCTCTATTTTAAACCACGCTAGTTACAAAATAAACAGCGTCAAAAGATTCCTTGTGATAAAATAGTTTATTTAAGTTTATTAAGTTTATTTAATTCGGACACTCGAAACTTCTGTTGAGATATTTTAACACATGAAGTTTGTTGTTACAATGTTTTTTTTTTAAATTAAAATACATCTCTGAAGTGAACATGGCAGGACGCTGTAATCTAACACGTTCTGTTAAAAATTTAACTATTTATGATTTTTAATATGGTAAAGGTATTGGGAGCACCTAAATAATCCTTGATGTAAAATGTTCAACTATCTTTGATGTTATAAAACTATGAAAATCGGGCACAACTCATTAAAATACCTAAAGTCGATCCAAGCTACATAGGACCCGGAGATCTTTTTTAAGAAAAATAAAAAAAGAACCCAAAATACAACCCTACAACTGTTAGAATAATCATTATTGCAATACGGATGCAACGGACGATCAGCAAGAAAGAAAAATCTTCGTCCACAAGAAAACAAAGAAAATATGCCTGGCTTTTGTTAATCTATGCTAATCAAAGGTTTATCATATTAAAACAATGTTATATATTTAAATGAGTCATAATTTATTATAATTAGGTCCGATAGATAATTGCTGTGTGATGAAAGTAGCATAAAAGTACTAGATCCGGAAATCTAATTGTCCATCGTGAAGCACGAGGGTGAAGATATAATGCTTTGAGGATGTTCCGCTGCTTCTGAGATGGCAAATATACTTCGTATAGAAAATAATAGGGATGTGCAGAAATATATAAATATACTTCGTATAGAAAATAATATGGATGTGCATAAATATATAAATATTCTCAATAGAAACCTGAAAGTATGTGTAAAACAAATTTCCAACGGCAAATATTTTCAAGTTCTACCAGAACAGCGATACTTAACATACAGCCCTAAATACTAGCCTGCGATTATTACACAACTACCATGAACTTACCAAAATTCCTCAATATTCTTCGGACTTACGTAAGACCAAAAAATCTTCCAAAAATAAGTAAACACATCATTCCCTCGCAAGCACTACTAAAAACAAACAACTCTTATGGGGGATTGGTATAAAATAGAACATTTGTAAGCGGAAAACGTTAGTTAAACAAATGTTAAAAGGGATGAAAAGTGTAATTTTAGCTACAGGCTATCTAAAATAAATAATTGAATGTGCCGTTAATTTCGCGTTTTTATTAAATATAACCGGTCTGTTCAAAGTGTCCGAATACTTATGTGAGTTCATTTTCGGAATATTTTGAATAAATTATTTCCTTTTCCAAAAGCACTTAGAATAATTTTTTCCAAAATAAGCAGGTTTGAAAAAATGTGATCAATAGTATCCGTGAATGAAATTAGTAACCGATGCTTGCAATTAAACTAGAAAACGTTAAGTGTCCGAAAACAAAAGTAAGCCACCGTATGTGCATGTAAAGTAGTTGAATGTAAGGTAATATGTTTACCTCAATTATATATAAAATTAATATTTCCTTCATTCTTTAAATTTGAAAGGAAAAGGTTTACTTTCTTTTGCTTTAAAGTATGGTACTAATGACATTTAAATATATTTGTTATTGAATCCTTCGATGAGAAATATATAAATGAGATTATTTTAAATAAAGATGTTCTTTCTTACTTGAAAAAAATGAAAAACATAGATATTGGACATGATTAATAATCGAAGATTTCCTGCGAGTCTTTAACACATTTGAACCAATATTATGATATTCAAGTAATTTGAGGTTTCATTCTCTATTCCAGCTCAGTTGCACATTTTAATATCTCTGATGTCTCATTTACAAGCTCAATATTATGCATAATCATAATAAGAATTAAACCATCCCTAATATAAAACGGATCGTTGAAATGACGTTATATGTTGAAACAGCCTATATTCGGCAAGGCATGAACGGTAAAAAATTTCCAGCTTTACTAGAATAAAAGCACAAGGATTTATCAGTTACTGAACTAATAGTGTTTAGTAACTTTTTTCGATTACACATTTTTTATGCGCTGATGAGAATACTATCTGATAAAATGCTTTAAAAAATGTTATTAGATACAGCAGTTTCTTTTTACTAATGTACTCTAATATACACTACGAAAAAAAGAGAGTCAGTTTTATATCTCTCATTGTGTGGGCCGATCGATGAAATTCAAATTGCGTTTTTTATGTCTCGAAAGCGCGACTTAGGGTATAATTAGAGTTATATATAGCATTATTCTAACATATTTATTTTGACAAAAATCGGACTTTTTCTGAAATGACATGGCAATTTTTTCCCATATTTCAATTCTATGACTCAAATTATGCATAAATACTAAATTTTGTAATTTTTGGTGATACATTTATGCAGAAATTTAAAAATTTATCTTGGCGCATTTTTTTCAGTTTGCGTCAAGAATAATTCACTTCGCGAACTTCTTAATTTATAGCAACCTATTTTCCTTTCTTTTTTTTTTCCATTGTCCACAAGAGGAAAAATAAGTCATCGTTCATACTTTCAAATAATTTTAACAGAGTGCGTAAACCACATTTTCTTTATTATCGCTCATAATAAATACGCCAAATTTCAAAACGTGCCAAAATGTAAATTCACGTGTATATTAGGAAATTTCGAATAAAAAAACTCTAAAGCCACATAGAGCTCTTCTGGTCGACGAATTTCTCGAGAGTGAGGATATTCGCCGGATGGATTAGCCAGTCAGGTCTCCAGACCTGAACCCTATAGAGCATGTCTGGAACGCTCTGGGAAGGTCAATTGCAACTCGCAACCCTCCTCCGAGAACCATCCAGGAAAGGAAAACAGCGTTGCTGAATGAGTGCTACCAACTGCCACAGGCACTGATAAACTGCCTTATTTCTATATGACATCACGCTGCAGGCCTGTATGGCTGTAAGAAAGGACCATACCCCATATTAACCTATTTCTTTTGTATCTTCTGCAACCGCTGTTTCAGACCTTGAGACTCCCATTAATGTTACACAAGAACATGTGTGTCTATTAAAACTGTTGACTGTTTGTTTTGTTTGTATTATATCAATCTATGTTCACCCCAAATTTTATTAAAATCTGTTCAGTAGTTCTGGAAATCGTAGATCAAATAGGAAAATTCTCTTAATTTATTTCACCAGTGTAGAACGGGAGATATAGAACTGCCTCATGTTTTTGTGCAGCGTACAATAAAATACCTGGCGCGGCAATCAGATAGATACTGAATTAAATCCATAACTTCTACATTATCTCCAGAACTCTATATGCACAAATCAGATAAAAAGAAAAATATTAATTTTTCTTCTTTTATAAAAATTTTCATACAGTTTGTAGTTTGAAATAGCATGGTATTTTGCTAAGTTTTAACGCCTAAACCTTGTTTAAAATTTATTATTTTGCTCTTCTCTTTTTTGTCAAGTCTCGAAACAAACAGTAAAATTCAATGGCAAATTATGCTATGAGCTACGTAACTCATCACAAATCCGTTTTAAGTCAGTATAAAAGGTTTTCACCACTAAAATTCAGGTGAATTCAAAGTGTCAGCAATTTTGAGGAATATGGGGTATTTGTAATTAATGGAGATTTGTATCGTTATCAATATTAATAATTCTACTGGAAGCATGTGTTATTCGGTCGTCAGACCTCCCGTATGAAATCCGATAGACAATCTTTTGAAGTATTCGTTCTTTAACTGCGTCATCGGCATTCAGGTTTAATTTGTATTTTTTCGCTTTGAGTTAATAAAGTGTCATAATTCCTCAAATGATTATTATCAGTCATCTTAGACTAAGTAGATTCAATTTAAAAACATTTAACAAGACAAGATGATATTATGTGAAACCGTTTGTTGAAAAAATTGACAGAAAATTAGCAAATATGGCTGTATTAAATAATTTTAGGACTTTTAAGCTTTGAAATTTTTTATGCTATATACATAAAATCATAGCTTTCGATAACCCCGTTCCACTGGGCTAATTGACGAAATTCAGCTTACGTTTTTCATGTCTCGAAAGCGCGACTTAGGATATGGATTAGATTTATATATACCATTGTTCTAATATATGTATTTTCCCAGAAAATCGGACTTTTTCTGAAATGGCATGACAATTGTTTTCCATACTTCGATTCTACGACTCAAATTATGCCAAACTACCAAGTTTTGTAAAAATCGCGCGAGTAGTTTTTAAAAAATTAGATCTCAAAATATTATACATGATGTAAATACACATGAAATTACATGTTGGCGCGTTTTGAAGTTTGGCATCTTTTTATCTTTTTTTTTTTGAGAGAGATATATATAATAACGTCAAATCTCGTTTACGCACTTTGTTAAAATTATTTTAAAATATGAACGATGACTTTTTTTCAGCTCATCTGCAATGCAAAAAAGGAAAGGAAAATTAGGTTGCCATAAATTAAAAAGTTACTCAAGTAAATTATTCTTGGCGCAAACTGAAAAAATACGCCAAGATTAATTTTTGAATTTCTTCGTAAATTTCGCACCAAATTTTACGAAATTCAATATTTATGCATAATTTGAAATACGGAATACGGAAATCGAAATACGGAAAAACATTGGCATGTCATTTTAGAAAAAGTCCGATTTTGTGTCAAAATACCTATGTTAGAATAGTGCTAGATATATAAATCTTATTATATCCTAAGTCGCGCTTTCGAGACATAAAAAACGCAGTTTGAATTCCGTCAGTCGGCCCAGTAGAACGGGAGATATAAACTGTCCCCCCCTGTTTTTCTTTTTTTAATTTACTTTAGAAAATATAATGTTTTGCAATCCGATGAATCATTTACTATAACCTTGTATTTTTACAAGTTAAGCATTAAGCATTTCGTGTAAACCACAGTAACACTAGCCATAAGAGAAATCCTCCATTACATTTTAGCTAATCCAGAATTTAATAAGTAATACTTTTGTGCATGGGTGTAGGGATATTTACTTTCAGCTCTTATGAAATGCCGTTACTTCTATTAGAATTTTAAAATTTCAAGTTTTTGCTTCTGCTTTTTAACATCACATCGAATGAATTCAGCTTTAAAATTGCATGTTACTGACAGATATTTATGTTACTTAGTTTGGGATATTGCTATCTCTTCGTTCAGTTTCCGCTTTTGCTTTTGTTTCTGAAGAAGAAGTGCAATTAAGTAAAGACGGCAGGTGAAGTTTATAACTTTCCCAGGTCATTAAGCTTTCGCAGTTTGAGAGAAATGTCATCTAGATTATGAGACAGATTGGTCCAAATGCCGCCATGTGTTATTAACTTAATGATATGTTTGGAAATCTAGACTTAAGAAACATTTTGGAAATTTGTACTCTGAAACGCATCCACTAGCAACACGACAGAACGTGCATGGAGATCGGCATAATAAATCTGACAACATATTTATTAAAACCTATTATTAGATTTTTCTGACACAGAAAACGTGAAGTATCAGCTGTGTTTTAGCCAGGATTTGAGCCGCGGATCATTCATTGCTAGATAGATTACAACAATATATATATTACAAAAGCCCCTGTAAAAGACTTCAGTAATTCCTTACATTCTTCCCCATATAAAAAGCATCTGGAGAAACTCACGGAAATCACTCGAACTCACCGTACGAATAATAACTCAAACAAATCGAAACGATGGCAAATTATCACCAATCGTAATATAAATTCAGGTTCTTGCAGTGAATGTTAGATTTTTCTGATGCAGTGAGTAAGAATGAAAAGTCAACTATGCCCTAGCCAGGATTCGAATCCTGAATCTTCCAGTGCTAAATGGATGTACTTATAATGACATTTTTTGAAAACGCATGCATAGAAGAATGCGATAATTCCTTACATACCTACATGGAATCATAAGGGGTTGTGGAATTTCTCTTAAATTATCTTCATTTGTACTAAGGGTGATCAAGATTTTTGCAAATATTTTAATGAAAAAAAGAATAAATATGATTTCACATTTTCCAACGGAGATATTCTAACTCTGTAGGGAATCTCTAAATTCAAAGAAAAAATAACCATTTGGGTAAATGCTAAAATAATAAAATTATGACGAAAAGTTTCAATCCTCAGAAAATTAAATTTAGATATATCTATATGGAAAACCCAAACGTTTCGTACAGAAATATGTAACAGTATTCGAAAAGTTCTTTCATAAATGTAGTGTATTTTCATAAAAATTTTCAATTTGGTCTGTTATATATTAAATGTTTTAAATTATTTCAGTTTAGATATGTTATTGAAACGAAAATAAAAAATTTAATTAGGAATAAAAGTGTTTATTTTTTTAGAAATTTTCAGTTACAAAAGCAAATACAGACTGATTAAATCTGACATTAAACTTAAAGAACTTATCATTTGGAGAATGGCAATACACTTAGGAATGGTGAAAGATAGATTAACGTTTTTTGTTCCATTCAATGGCAACACTTCCAAGTGTTGTGTGGTGTTTACAAGTGTGACATGGTAGCTTAACGGACTTGACGTAATGCAACATTATATAACGCAACAAAGCGTTATAAGGAATTATTGCATTATCTCTGTAGTGGGAGTATGTAAGTAGTCTCTGTAATGGGAGTATGTAAGGAATTATCCCCGCTCTCCTACAGGCGTTCTTTTATGATGTAACTACTAGTATGTGCGCCTAAGACAGCATATTTCATGTTTTTTGCTTTGGAAAATGCAATAATCTGTACAGTGTAACATAAAGGCTTTCGCATTATTCAAATAAATAATTAATTAAAAAGAATAATGAAGAATTAATTTTTAAGGAATTAAGAATAATTATTCATTTCTCCATTTAAAGAGATATGGTCTGTTTCTTCATTGGCAGAACCATTAAAATCTAGAGCTTTTCGCCTCGCATGACCATGCCCACAATTAAATTTATACAGAAAGGAGTTGCAGGTATTAAATTTATACTTTTCTCAAACTCTCTTTTCTGATACTTAAATTAAGCAAGAAAGCAAGTTGTTTAAATTTAAATTTTACACTGGCATGTTTCTTTTCTAGTTTAGTACCCTGGATGTATTTTACTTATAGACCATTTGTACCTTTTAGCTTCTAAACGGAACTCATTTTAAACGCAGAAATACTAGATGGACAACAGAACGTATTTTAAAAAGATTGGAGAAAACGTAATTATGTTTTATTCAGGTAATGCCTTATCATCTTGAAAGTCAACTCCAGCAAAAAGGGCTACCAATAAGGACTTTTAAGAAATTGATAATTTTTATTAATACATTAATGTAGAAATGGGCAAACAGCGTTTGTACTTTGACGATAAGAATTTTATATGTTATTCTTTATAGTTCATTGTCTGATATTCTATCCAAAATTAAAGTTTCTTAAATAAGTATTTGTTTATTGATAGGCTTTTAGCCGAGTCAGAAATATACGGTTGAAGTAATTATTTTACAGATTTATTATTTCGATTTCATTTAAAACATTTTCAAGACTTGAAGCTTGTTTTACCTCATTATTAACCCATTTATAATTAAACAAACATTTAGAATATTTATATAATTGTAATTGTTGTAGGCATAGTAGTTGGTGTATCGTTGGACATGATTTGAGATCTTGGAAAAGGTTTGGATGTTCAGAAGTGTATAAACGTCTTTGCGGCAAGGTCTAATTTAAAATACAATACTAGCCTCTTGAGTGGTTTGGTGCCCGAAAAAGAAGAGTAGAAGGACATTTGTGACGACCCTAGATGATTCTTCTCCAAAACTGTGAAGGATGTTCACAAAACCATATTTTGGTCCATAAGTTCTTGTCAAAGACTTGCCTTGATGTAACAGTTAGACAAGTAAGATAAGTCCCAACAGCAAAGCGCTACAATTTCATTTATTATTTACATAACTATTACTCGACTTGCTTTCACTTTTCTATTTCTTCCAAAAGTTACTTTTAATTCACTGATTATATTCTTGTTCTGATACAAAAATAAACTTTAGAAAGGTGTTTCATTTCGTGAACCTTCCGCATTTTACTCCGTGCATTTACAGTGATCGCTGAAACACCATAGCTAACGGCTCTTATCTAACTACGTGCAGGTTTAAATGGTGGAAGGATTTTAATGGAGCAGTCATATAATAAATTTAATTAATTTCATCCTAAATATCAAAGCTGTTTATACCACTGAACGGATACAGGATATTACGTTTCGACTCAAATGGACTATGTAATTTAAAACTTGTCTTTATTGCAGTAATAAACCTCCATAAATAAGAGCCCAAAGTTGTTAGGCAGATATTACACCACTACCATCTAGATTCCAAGTTCGCTGATTCAATGGATTCATTCGCAGGAACTTTCGTGTTTCCTAAATTACCCAATATTATAATCAATTCAGGCAATTAAATTGCTTTGACTCTTCTCATTAAATAGTAGAGAGAGAAGTCATTAGAGAACTTCACTGCATTTCAAGCAAATTGTGTCTACCAGACAAGAAGGAGCCTTCTCTTAATCAACCGGAAATTGTGTTGAAATTGTCTACTCTCACGTATATTATGAGAGTTTGAAACTAAGTATTGGAGTAAATAATTATATGATCTAATATCTGGCATTCTACTAAAAATGTTTGCAATTAGTGTAGTTCAGAAGAATTTCAGTAAAGCATTTATCAGAATATTTAATATGAACGAAAACTATTGAATTACACTAAACTAGCAAAACAGTATCTAGAAGAATAACACAATCTATGTTTACTTATTTTGGTACGTTAAAAGCTTTTGTTAACCTATTCTTTGACGAAGAACAGGTATGCTGCATTCAAAACTCTCCTGTGACCACGGTTTGTCAATAATTTTTCAATAATCTTGTTATAAATCATAACTTCATCCCAATTTATCTGATTAATAATGTTATCGAGTCGTATACATTGTTTTTCCCTTATTGCCTAATGTTATGAGAAATACCGTTTTCCTTACGTATTTTTACCCTTTTTTTTTTACTAATAATTTTCGTCCGCAAATTGAGCCCACCAACTGCCGCGTGATATAAGTCACTGAACATTGGTAGTTCCGTTCAGAGTTTGAATCTCAGCGAACGGACTGACTGCCTGAGAACTTTAGTAGTCTTCTTCAGTCATTCTTCATTTACTAGTCATTCTTCTTCTTTCTATAACGTAAATAAGAGCCTGCTTACTTTGAAGTTCTTCGTTTCCTTAGGCAAATAACCCTTATATAATTTGCTATAATCAAAATAACGTAATCTTCTATGAAAATAATAAATCTGATGTGTGAACAACATGACTTCCTTATACGGAAAATTAAATTATACTCATTTTGCATTTCATTTAAACTTATTGGATTGAATTAAATCTACTTCGTCGATAGCGCATAAACCACAATAGAATAATCGCACTTTTTAAAATTCCCTATATTTGTTTATCATAGCGACACTGTGGCGGTAGGTTCACTTAACAGTGTTATATCTCATTCATTTCATAACTCAGAAAGTACAAAAATTACGTATATCATCTGACGAATTATTTAATCGCTACCGCATGTTCTATTAAAACACAATAATAAATCTAAAACGATGTATAAATGAAATTAAAGAAATAAACAAACAAAAAAAGGAACAGTTTTTAATAGACGATTCAGTAGTACTTCTCACTTTGCGACGAGGTAAAAATACATAAAAATTTAAAATATCTACATTTAAAATTACGAAATAAATCTTAAATACTTATTTCCTCGAATAAATTCCGGAATGGATGCATGATTTAATTGCAATAATAAATGAAGGCGTCATCTTTGTTGTTGCGAAGCTTAATTTCTCTAGATTGGCAGCAAAGCCACTATTCTGCTAAGTTTCAAACGTAAACAAATATGGCTGCTATGGCCAAAAAATATTAGGCTTAGCCGTACTTAAACAACTTTTAAATTGCTGATAATTCGATATCTATGCAGGTTAACTAAAGGCAATATAAATCTTAACCGGAAGATATGTACAATATAGTTCAATCATTTTTAAAGCAAAAAATGCACAATTTACAAACACGTAAGAATAAAAAACTGAGCTTAATGAGCCGAGTAACAGTACATATATATATATATATATATATATATATTTATATACTTTTGGTGCGACCGATTACAACCAGTCCTATATACAAAATATCAAAGTTCTGAGGCTACTCGTTTTTGAGTTATGCAAGACATATACATGCATACGTACGTACGTATGCACAGACGCCAAGATAAAAATCTCTTCAGAATCCATTTTAAATCAGTTTTACAATTTGTTTTTTTTTGGGGGGGGCAAAAAGAGTCCTTTATTCTGTCCTTACGTACAGACGTCACGCAAAAACATCGTTAAATTGCATTCGATAGCTGCCAAAGTGGATATTTTCTTTGGAATATGATACCGAAAATTTTCCGCAATTACAATACTTCCTTTTTACTTCGTACAAGGAAGTAGAAAGGAAACTCTTCTCCATTTTGTTGCGAAATATATACAAAAGAAATATTGTCATGAGTATATACTACTATGAGTAAGAACTACCTTTATGATTGTTAAGTGAGATTTTAAGCCGCACTAGGGCAGAAATTGTAGTAAAACATACTGGCAAACATAAACATACTGAAACAACGGTTGCCGTCGACAGCTGCTAATATCATTGGCTGCTCTATAGGCACAAAAAAATAAAGTTCCTAACTATTTCGTATCACAGCAAGAAAACTAGAAAAAAAAGCCCTGCAATTCATTACCCAATTGTTTACCAATTCACTGGATTGCTTTTTCCAGGTGAAATTAATGTTATTCAACTAATGCAGCAACCTACATAAAAAAGGCGATAGATGTAGTCACAATTCCTTTTCACCTGCGCGTCATTTCACATACCCAGGTCAGGCTTTACTCAGAATTATACGCGAAATTAGAAATATATTCTCAGAAGTTGAACTTTTAAGTTCATACAGAAAAAACAAATTCTTAACGCATTTTACAGAATCCAAACTTCAAGAAAAATACCTCATATATTCTTGTATAGCACTAACGCATTGTTATCAAATATTGGACATGGTTAAAATACAATAACACGCCGAACAAATATTAATTTAGAAGTCAAACAACAAATATCAGCGTTATATTTTCAAATTTTCACAGGACTAGTTTTGATGGTTTTACCGAAACATCATCCTAAACTGCAAAAGCGCAAATGCAAACCATCGAAACTAGTCCTGTGAAAATTTGAAAATATAATGCTGATTTTTTTTGTTGGATTTCTAAATTAATATTTGACATGGTTATTTGCACTTGATTTACTAACTTTTAAATTCAGAAATAGCTGCAGAAATCGTAGACACGAATCTACGACCATAAAAATTACCGAAATATTTTTAACGACTAAAAAGCGCAGAATGAATTATCCTCGATTTCTATGAATTTTAACAAAACTTACTGAGTCGATTAAGGTATCAGATAAAGTTGTCTGTCAGTAGTATAAGTAAGACGTCGCTCATCAGAGTGTTGTGCATGATAATCATTGGAAACGTTCTTATTGGTGATCTGGCTTTCAACAAAACTGATAGCAAAAGATTGATATACATAAATTAGGTATAGTTCGGCTTCCAGAAAAAAGGCGTTTGAGTCATGTGGTTTCAGACGATTCAATTTTTCATATACGGTGAAAGAGAAATTTCCTTGGCAACATAACCATAGACACTGTTAGCCCGCTTCTTAATTAGAAAATATAATTTGAAACTGATGATAAAGTTGTAACCTTTGGTAAATATAACTATTGTAATCAAAAGAATCGTTTGGCAAAATGCATCACTTGCTTTTAACCTGGTAACCCCTAGTTAAAAATAAACGGCTCCGAGGTCATACGCCAGCTTGCCGCTTTCGGACTTGTAGTGCATTATTTCAAAGATTTTGCGTATTTATTCTTCGTCGGATAATTCGCGATATATACCAATGATTCTCTTGACTTAATTAAATTAAAAGTATCCAGAGGTATGCACGAAAACAAAATCACAGGAGAATAACCCATAAGAAGAGCGTTCCTGAAACTGTTTTCAAGTGGAGACAACTTTTGTCAATTAAAATTTTCTGCGAACCACCTTACGTTTGCCTCATCCGAAAGCGGCTCTTTTAGCATATTTTACTATCAGCATATTTATATATTTTAAATGCAATTAATTCAAATTAATTTCATTTTATATTGTATAAAGTATTAAATAAGTTAATAGACGAATAGGTATATTTACTTTTAATAATTCAAGGCTATTTGATTCTGAATAATATTTAACTTATTAGCTAAATTTGTTGGCTAATTAGTTAAAAATGAGCTAATATTAAATTCACATTAATGAGATAGATGAGCTTGCCAATTTTAGCATAGTTGTTCTATGCTTCGATTCATGCTGGTAAAAAACACCATATTATAATTCTTTAAATTTCTCTTTTGTTGCTAAGACTAAAGTGGGAAGTCTATACGTAAGGTAACCGGTAATAAATTTCATAAAATGCTTGTCTGGGGAAAGAAAGCAAAAGACAGTTACCATGTGTAATTACCAAACTCAGAGATTTTCAGTCATAGTGTGATATACGCAATTAATTTGAATTTTATTTCTTGCCATTTTTGGACATCTAGGAGGACTTCTTTAGGTCCGCGGAATACAGTGAGAAACACTGGTGATGATGGTTCTGATAGAATAACGATGGAAAATAGAGCACGTATGTAAATGGATAAATGGATCGCGAAAGGTACTTTCAGATATTTTGGAGAGAAAAATAGCAAAGTCATCTAGAATTCCTCTGCGAATTCAATCAACTTAAAACTTGGAAAACGGAAAATTTGTGGGTTCAGAAGGAAAACTGAAAAACGCCGGTCACAGCGGGTAATTGTTTTAAAATTAGAAATAACTCTTGCTTTAGCTATTTTAAAATTATAAGATACGGAAAGAAATGTATTTATAAAATCTCACCCTGATAAAAGATAGCTGTCTCCGCATTGCGAAAGGCGAAATCGCATTCTTGGAATTTTAGGATCTGTCTACCCTATACGACAGCTGTCGCTTTTCGGTCACTGATTATCCCGATTGTAGGAGCTTAAAATATTGTCTATATTTCTTCGCCTACGAAGTGCGAGGTAACATTTTTAATGCACAGAATGCGATCAAAATTCATCGCTAGATGTGTTAAATACATGTGCCTGACATCACAATCGTGCAGATAATGCCATGAGACAGGTCAATATTTCTAAAGTTGTTGGTTGGCAATATTGGTAGGTTGTTGGAGTAGGCAATATTTCTGAAGAATGTCTCAAGACGCCCACGATAAAAAGTACAATGAGTAGCTGACTATAATCAGTGTCAACCTTTTGCTGCAGATGCAACGGCAGCGCATTTTGAAAACTGCAGCTTCATAAAAATAGAACATAAGAGCCATTTTCTGCAGATATCCCGTTCGTTGTTGCATGAAACTCTAGCAAAGCACCTCTTGTTACGGAAAATTTGTTCCAGGTGTAAGGCAGGCACCGGAACAATAAAATATATGGCCAGCACTGACTTTTTTGCAAATACCATGATAAGGAGTTCTTACAAATTTCTCGACAGGATCATCAAAGGCGATGCAAATTGGGATGCTCATATTGTCCATGAAATTGAGCAAAAATCGGTGTACCGCAGCGGATCTCTGTTTAGGACAAAATTCAAGTAGACGTTTTCTGTGCAAAAACTGATCTGCATGGTATTCTGGGGCAGCAAGGGCGTTCTGGGGGTCTCACTAAACTCTCGGATAGAAGTGAAATGATAATAACTGGCCATTACAAACAAACACTGCAAAACTTGCTACTGGTGATGTAGAACACAATTCATGGAATGCTCATTGCAGGTGTTTTTTTTATTCACGATAATGTTCGCCAACATACGACTCAACGCACAACTTATCTTCTGCAGAAGTTCCTCTGGAAATTACGCTGGCTTTGACCAACCATCCTATAAGCCGGATCTTCCTAACAATAAATTCTGTCTTCCTTACACCTAAAGAACTTCCTATCCGATCAGCAACTTCAAAGTGACGAAGATGTGAAGACGGCTTAAAACAAAGGTTCCGATTCCAGGTGGTAAAATTCTACAATCTACAATAAAGGAATAAAAAAATTCATAAAGTGTTCTGATAAGTGTTTCAGCTGCGGTGATGAATATGCTGAAATGAAGCTCAACAACTACTGTGTTTGTTTCAGTATATGTTTCCACGTAATTACGTTTTCTTTCTGTTTGCAAGCTTAGGGAAACTTATTTTTCTCTTTTGTTGCTCTCCGTTTGTTTTGCTCTGCGTTTGTTATTTTTTTTTTCATAGAGGTGATTTAAATAACACGAAAAAACTTGTTTACCATACTTTGATAAATGTCTATCTCTAAGTCTAGCTAAATCAAATATGAAGAATAACTTCTTCCTTTAAGTGCCTTACCTGTGCTTTAAATGATCCATAAAGCTATAAAGTCGTAAATAGAGCGGAAACGTCCAAAATTATGAGCTGTAAATCATAGCCCATGTATAATAAAACTTTTAACACATTTCAGAATAATTATTTAAAGACCGAGAATTGTTCTTGTCACACGCGTAAAATAATGTAGTATATTATTAAGTATTGCATTATTGGCATAGCATTTTACTTACTGCTTTAAAACTGTTTCCTGTGGACTATTATTTTGTTTCATGGAATGTTATTATTAAGATTTAATGACTGCTAATGCGTAATCGTTTAATAAAATTTCAATTTAATTAATACAATTGCACAAAAATATCACGAAATTATGAAATTGATGAATTTTTAAATATAATTAAAATCAGTAGACACGCAGTTACAATATTGCGCAATAAATTTTATTTTTCTTAACAAACTGGAAAGATATGTAAACAACTAAGACGTTTATCCCGTCCCTGATTGTACATGAAGACTTTTTCACTATCGGGAGTATCTTTAATGTTAGATTAACTGATTAAAGAAGGGAATACGAAGATTATCTACCTTAGGGAAGAATGCCTTCAGGGAGATCTTCCTTAGGGACACTGGCTGGTATTCACTTAGGAAAAACCTGGAAACCTCTTAGGCAGCCAGCTCCTTTGCTAGGATTTGAACACCGATCGAACTATCAGCGTTCATTGATCTTATAGCTCAGCAACTAACAGGTCCCATCAGAATTATGATTTTCTGTTCTTGCTTTATTTATGTATGCAAACATTTGTGAAGTATAAATTAACAACATTTCTGATATTCATAAATAACAATGTCACAGATGCGCAGAAAATATTATTCATATTGTAGATATTTTATTAAAGACGTTGTTGCCATAAAAAGAATCAAAATGCTTTTAATAAGCAAACATAATGACATAGATTTTCCGAATACTGGATGGTACATAAGGAAAGTAAATTTTGTTAATGCATCATTACATTTGTTTCTAAGTAAGATGTTGCTTTGATAATTTTATTTATAACATCTGGTTTCACTGAATACTCTAGCTTTCAAATTCAAATTGGATATTGAATTCTGCATCCTTTCGGAAAATTTTAAAATTTAATTCTATCTCTAAATAACAACATATATTCCAAAAGGCTTTTCTTATACATACAATGTAAAGAATGCATTATAAATACATTTTAAACATTGTAATAAATAAACTTTGACAAATCGCAAATGAATACCAATACAATATCGACAAGGTGAAAGAAAAAAATTCAATATGAATTGTTTCGGAATTATAAACAAACAAAACGAAAGAATTTGGAAAAGAAC
Source organism: Stegodyphus mimosarum (assembly GCA_000611955.2). NCBI lineage: Eukaryota > Metazoa > Arthropoda > Arachnida > Araneae > Eresidae > Stegodyphus > Stegodyphus mimosarum. The sequence continues at coordinate 142,649 of KK118948.1, forward strand.
TGAAAACAGGATATAATCATGCATGCATTACAGATATAGAATCAATTCATGCTCAGATTTAAACTATGGAGCGTTATATTTCCTTTTACGGTTTGCGGAGACTGAAGAAAATATATAAAAAAAAATCATTTCTTACATTTTGAAAGGTTTTCCTGCTGTTTTCCTAAATAGCATGCAGATTTTGACGTTCTAAAAAAGAAAGTTACGGATCAAAAGAATCGTCTTTCCATAGTGAACCAAGTCATTATCGCCATGCAATGCCAAAGTGGGCTTGAAACGCACGCGAGGCTTTAAATCTTTTTTTCTTCCTGTGCTTGCTATTTGTAGACTTATTGGAGCGCATCAGTCTTTTGAAGTGACAAGTGTATTACGATGTCTTAGGTGTCTTTTTATATTTGCTTACTCCTTTGCATATGTAAAAAATGCATATTTTCAAGGAATAAATATATGAGTATAAAATTATTAAGAGTTGGGTTCGAATTATATAGCTTGAATTTTTATTCCTATGTACATGCTACATGCAGGATATTACGGAGTTTATTAAAATAAAACTGAGGAATCCAAAGCAGCCTTCCATTTGCCCGCCATTTGGTTTATCCTATTCTATTCAACAGACAAATGAAACCTTTTCAACACTATGGGGGAGACTGTGAAAAGAAATTTAACATTTTATATGATTCTTTAACGTGAAAATTTAATTTATTAAAACATTAATTTTTTTTAATTACTTAGAAAATATTTTATGCTTTTACATTCAACTTCGCATAGATATTTAAGAAGGATATTATCCAAAGTAGCATATTTTTCTGGGGCTTCAAGTTAGAAACAGTAAAAAAAAATTAAATTTATGAAACAGTTATAAATTTTACTACATGTATTTATGCTGTGTTTGATACTAAATGGTTCCGTTTCGCTTAAAACAGCTTTCATTAGATGCTGTCCCTTTACATTTTATGAAGATGTTTATTTATCTCACCTCAGAAAACTTTGTATCCGAAAATATAAGACGTTTAATTTTTAATTAATGAAATATGATAAATATATAACTGATTGGAAATGTTAAACTACGCAAAAAAAATTTAGCTTTTCCAATAGAGAGTCCTTGCCAATGACTGAGTTTTCATAAATTTTGCAAAAAATATTAGTAAACTTCGTAAATGGTAAGTGATCTTAGTAAAACTTATAATAATTAGAATTAAATGTTAAGCACGTAAACCTTTAGCCTCCTTTTTGGATCATCCAGTGAAATGCTTGTAAAGGTAATACGGTCCAACTCCACTATAAAGAATCTAGCTCATAATGGAACTCGATTATAATAAAAAATTATCTTATCCTGCCCATTTTTCTATACACTGAATTTTATTTTATATTGTTACAGCTAACTTTCAAATGTATGAAAATTGGATATAATGAACTATATGAGTATCTTCGATTTTTTTTTCATGTTTCTTTCAGACTTCATGCAAGTTTTAAGAAAACAATTAATAACCCTTAAAATATTCTACAGTTAGGATATTATGATCCCCATTCGTAAAAGAAAAAACTTTAACATTGCTTTTCTTTTATGTTCAAACCCACTTTTCTCTGGGGTTTAAACAAAGTCTATGCGAGATAGTGTGACATCCTATTTGGATAATGGGGACAATATGAACAAATCAACTTATAGATATTTTAAATAAGATTTAAATTTCGCTCAGTAACCATTTAATAAAACATAACATAAATAATCTAATAACATCACGAAGGAAAAAACTAAAGTTTGTACTCATTTTCTCTCTGAAATCTAAACTTTAGCACCTACAAAATATTTTTTGTAATTCGTGTATATTGATAGTTAAATATTAAATTATTACGCTGACATCTCTTTCAAATAATTACCACATATTTAATTAATCATTAAACAATTTGCTTTAATTTAAACTGAAACAAATTATGGTAAAAATTTCTAAGTTTTTAAAGAAAGTTTTCCTAGTAGGACAAAACTTGAGAATTAAATGACAACCTAATCTCATTCTCTCATTTTTAAAAAAATTTCTAATTTTCTTTATTTGTTGACTTAATGGCGTCTCGATTCTCATAAAGATTACAACCCTGGAGAAAAATGCCTTCAGTGTGGTTTGTATTCGCAGATGTTCATCTGAGAATCAAATTCTTTTCTTATTCATTTTGAACTGTGAAAATAAGCTGTTCACATATAAATATATTCCCAAACACAGTGATTATTTCACATTTTTAAATAAAATTTATATCGCACTGTAAATTGATTATCTGCATCTATAGATTTTCTGGTGTTTTATTGCAGATATAAATTACAAATATAAAAACACTGTTTTTACATTTTTCAGAGAGGACCATATGGGATAATGTAATTTTCTTATCGAATCGAATGTAGCAGACCAAACTTCCGTTCCCTCGAAGTTCGCTGTAAAAGGGTTTGATTGTAAACGTTTGGACTAGAGAGAGTTATTATATCTAATACTACTCTGAGGTATAAAGGGAAAAATATATCTTCATAATGCTTTTATAGCACTTCAAAAAAGGCTTAAGTTAGCAGTGTTTTTGGAATCAATACAATCATGTCTATAGCTTAAAAGTTTATTTCTTGAAATTGTCTTTTAAAATCAAGCCAAACTGATATAGAAGTGTACTTTAAGGATTCACTAATGGAAACGTGCAGCGGTATTTTGCTGTTTTAAGTTATCCTTTCTTAAATCCATGATTTGAGCAATGTACGTATTGCAATTAATATTTGATTCCTTTCGTCGTCTAATTATATATAATCATCTGAGTATTGTATTTTGCAATCTAAACAGTTATTCTCACTAATTATGTACTACCTTCCATAATCATGTAAAATTCTGCTTTGAATATTTTCTTTCCTGAAAAAAAGAAATGATACCATTAGAAGAGAAAAACGCGAATGTTCAGTTTAAAATTAGGCTAAAAAGTAGGCTTAAATTGCTATAGGTTTCGAATACAATTGAAAGTTTTTATTAATTAACTATGCCAACAAAAGTTTACTCTTTTCCTAATTTTACATACAATTATATATGTCACTAAAGAAATATATTTAGCTTATAGAAGAAACCCTATTCAAGCTCAATTCTGAAATTTAAAAGCACAAACATAACGAACACTCTTTAAGGCGACCATTCATAGTTTTAGATGATTTTCATTTGCCTCAGAGACGAACGTCAAAATAAGGCTATGTTCTGTTCTGATATCTATTTATCTTCTTAGAAATACTGTGAACTGACGGAAAGGGTCATTTTGGAGAGTAAATCACCCGATGAGGGTTCACAATATTTTACTTTTTATATTTATACATGCTCTTCTAAAACATTTTTATGCATATTTATGCATTGTAGAGTCATTAGGTTCTTTTTTCTTAAATGTGCAATGCTCTCATCAAGGCTTGCTCTCACCAAGGCTCGAACCCTGGGCGTCTCGAAAATGCGGCACATAAGCCTTCAGTTACACCTCGAAGGAATACGAAAAGGAGAGAGAAAATGCCTTATAACCCGAGAGAAAAATACATGCTATAAAATGGAAATGGAAGAATCATTATTTTGAAGTCTGAGATTTATAGAAAATTCGGTGTATGTATATCTAAGCATTTTGTTTTGCTTTAAGGTCTGCTTCTACTCATTTTCGTGCTGTCATTTCACAAGTTGTGACGTGGCAGATTTTTTATTAATTGATCAGAAGTTCATGATGCACACTTATTGCAGAATACGTTTCTCGTTGTTATATGCTGTAGAGACATGTGAATACATTTTAAATGTAGTTGTTGCCAAGGCATCATCCCAGAAAATGTTATTTCAGTAAGATATTTGATTTTCTTTTAAATCGAAATTGTTAGGATGAGAAAGGAAACAGCCCTGCCTCTTAAAGTACTTTGGGAAAGCTTGTTTTATTATTATGATTAGTTACTGAAACATAAACAAGCTTCACTGTTTTGTTTCAAATGTATGTGAAATGTATATTTCCTTTCCGGATTTTGAACAAGTATACGTTTATATAATATACCAATATATATATGTAAATATGTGCCACGTTTATATAATATATATTTACATAATAATGAAATATACGTTTCAAAGGTATATTTTTTTCTAGATTTCGAACTATTTAAGTAGAAATTTTTCATTACCGTAGAAAATTTTCGTTCTTCAGCTGGCATGTGTATGACTGTATAAGCCGCCCAACTGGGATAATGATTAGCGACGCCGACTGCCGTACCGAAGGACCCGGAGAAGTTCTCGAGAGGTTGAAGGTAGAGGAACGGAGGTGGAAGACCTCGAACCTGTACCCTAGGGGTTCTCTCCTTTAAAATGTGGAGCAGATCTGAACAAAGTTGTACTGTCACCTTATCAAGGCGACAGGAACAATCTTGAGCTCCTTGTCACGAAGAATTTCGTGGGACTGTTCTGACGTTACACTTCGGCAACTGAGATAAGTCACAACAACAACAACAACATGACTGTATATAATCATATATTTGCGTTTAGAAGAGGAAGCATCTAAGAGGTAGAAGTATAAACCTTCTCTGTTGAACTTGACGATTCATAAACATATTGCGCCTGCAGTAGTCTTCATGTCATTCTTCCCAAAGATGCATTTCGTGATAGAAAACTAATGATGCTCATCGTTCATAACTAAGAAACTGGCAAGGAAGAAAATTAAGTTGGGATACAACAATGTAATATTAAAGACATTATTGAGTTCAGCTGTTTTAGTTGACATAAAAACATTACAGCCGATTTCTGTCTTTCGTCAAATGTTTTAAACATTCTCAAAGAAACTGCAATATAGCTTTTCAAAAGATTAAACAGTCAAATTTCTCATCGTAGATCAATTACTGTTTAGTGTTATAAAAATACATTTTTGATTATATCATAACTTTCAGCTGAGAAAATCTTTTCAGTTATCTTAACCACTTTAAGAAACTTCCTCCTAAGGGTTAACTTACCTTTCAGCTGAGGAAAATACATTTTCGCAAGGATCCATAATTTTTATTACATTAAATTTTCCTACGATTGGAAATTCTAATTTTGACCAATATCCTTATAGACAATAGTAATTTTCTTGTATTTATTCTCCGCGTTCAATATAGTAGCAATATTTATATCTTAGTGTCAAGTTGAAGTAGAAAGTAACAGGATTTTATTGAAAGTCCAAGAGGGCTACAAACCGACAAAAACGATAAACGATAAAAAGACTTTTAAAAACCACTAAAATTCCCTATTTATATTTTCTTGCTGAATACTTGATAGCCGACTCTCAAACTAATATCGTCATATTGTGACCATGACAGCAATTTGCTTACCAAAAAATTACAGATTGGTTGAAATTAAAAGTGGACCTAAAGTGGTGCTTAAAATAGAAAAACGTAAGGGAAAGGGCATGCGAATAAAATTAGAAACGTTTCGCTCAATTTATACTGCAGCATACTTACACATTGTATAATTTAAATTTAGCTATTAAAATATTTTTAAAAAGCATTCACCTACTGCCTATCAAATAATACTACCTGCTATCAAATGATGGCATCTCGAAACTGTGGATAATAATAAAAATTTTAATATATATTGGAAATCAGTATACAAGAATATGCATATATATATAAGATAAAAAATATGTAAATCAAAATCATAATTTAAAATAACCCCTAATTCCCTTTAATTCTCTCTCTCTCTCTGTTTTAAAAATCGTAATAACTTCTCTGGAGAGCGTCATTTCTAGATCATTCCATTTTGCATGGCCTGCGCAACGCTGATGATGTAATAATTGGGAATTGAAACTTTTAATTCAAACCAAAATTTTTCTCTTCATGTGTTTTCAGATTGGCTAAATACGCACTTAGCTCCTTTGCGTGCGCTGCTTTTTCGCTATTTCGTTGTACGCGCTTTCTATCGCAATACTTTCCAAAATATAAATGTTCTTGAATAGGCACAAGTAGAGTTCCAAGTGATTGTGGCCACGAACGTCAACTGGAAAATAAAAATGGAATCAAAACCGCCTCGACTGCCAAGTTTCTTTATCTTATATACATATTATGCATCGACGCTGCTCCGTCTTTTCCTTGCATTTATATATATGCACATATATATATATAGAGAGAGAGAGAAAGAGAGATGGATAGATAGAGAGATAGATAGAATAATTCAGTAGATGACTTGAGGATTCGATAAACAATTGCGTGGGTAATTAAGATGAGACTAAGATTAAGATGAGAGATAAGGGAAACTGTCTGATGTGGCCTCTGATTTGAACCTAATTTGAACGCATAATTTTAGTTTCGCAATAGTAAGGTTTAATACACATAAACAGATTCACACAGAGAAACACCCCACAATTTACAATGTGAAATGCTCCTCATAATTTTGTACAGCTTACATCTCCTTAGACAAAGGGTGAAGCGCAAAATAAATTCTGCGTGGCTAGCATCAAAGTGAAGCAGAGAAAACGTGACAGCGGTATTTAAAGACTCCTTTCCTTTGTTTAAATTTTAAGCACTGCAATAGGATGAAAGGCATCCGTAATGCAGAAAGATTTCATAAACGAGCATGAATGAATTAATCTGGAAAAATGCAGTCCAGAAAAATTATTGTAAGCAATTTAATACAAAAAGAGGAGATAGCCAAATTAAAATGAAGAATTAAAAGTACTGTTGCTAAATTAAGGTTAATAATTTTAAGTTACATTATGTAACTTACATATTTTATATATATATATATGACAAATTTAATTTACTTTGCAATAATACTTTAACATGGTTGGGTTCCCGCCTTCTGCGGTTATGAAAGTTTAGGGCATTTGAGAGATTCGCTGAAAACTAGCTAACAAAGAATGGGTGTTCTATCTCTTGTAAAGCCAATGAGAAACACACCATTGACAGCCGTTCTTGTTAACGGTTTCATCAACTTACTGACTCCATACCACGACATGTCGAGGAAATTTTTTTATCTCGAAATATTCTAATCTCATTGTTGATATCTCGTCGTTTAACCTTTCAGTGTATAGTGTACGGCTTTGCATTAAATATTACAGTTTTTTTTTAAATTGCAATAATAAAATTATCTGTATTGCAGTGTAAGGTTAACCCTAATTTTATAACAGTTATTTTATGCAAATTTCCTATCTCTTCCAGCTCCTGCTTACAATTTCCTGCCATAATGTATTTTCAGAAACGTGTTTAACGCAAATGAGTAAGAGTACTATTTAAATCGATGCTTCACTGACTTCTTTAGATAGCCAGATTTTCTGACTAGTGTGTCTTTGGGCTACGTCACTCTCTAAGCTATTACTACGTTCGACCGTACTTCAGGCCCTTGATAGCTTCGCCTATTTAATTGAGATTTAGGGGCCAACTACTTAGAAACCTGGTAACTTCGGCTACATCTTTTAGTTAAGCATTAGTTAAGCTTTAACTTTTATTAATCTGAGTTCAAACCCAAGTGGAGGCTTTGCTGTACACTCTGAAATAGGAGCTGACTGTGTTAATCCTTATTCAGAGAAATAAAAGGTAACTAACCCTTCTTGTGTCTTACGTCTCTGTTCACACACTCAAGCGATTATTCGCTTATCGGTGTAAAAGGGTTCCTACATTTAACTGTTAAATAAAAAAGTGGAACCCCACAGCGGAATGTGGCACTTTATTTACTGCTGATAAACACACACCGTTTGGAGTACACGCCTAGATTAATAATTTCAGATTTTCTAGCCCCAGCTTAATGCAGTGTTCAGATAAGTTAAAGAAAAAAAAATAAAATGATTATAAGGCATTCTTATCACATGTATTTGTACTACAACCTTTAACAGAACGATCCGATAATAATTCTATTCCTGGTAAATGTATGGCTAATCTTTCAAAGCATTTTTTTTCTTCCGGAGTTCTCTCATTTCCATAATTCAAACCGTAAGTTTATAAGAATTTTGTTTTTCTGCGCCCTCTGTCCTCCATGGTTAAAAGTAGTGATTAAAACTGCGTTTAAAACAAACACAGAGAAACATTAAAAATTATTTTATGTTACGAAAGCTTTTATTATTTCCGTGGGCATAAGGAAATAAATAAATATCGCATCAAAATACGAAGCAATATTGATTTTCATTAGTTAGAATTACATGCCAGCGTTATGATCAAAACATTCGGTGACAAAATTAAACCATTATTAGTTAGGAAAATTTAAAATATATTATTCGCGTAATTAATTTAAAGATAATCCTTATAAAGTTAAGATAAAACCTTATTTAACGCATTTTATTATAGAATATAAAAAGCTTTCCCGAATAAATTTCGAAAGCTTTCTCTAGTTTTCCAAGGTGTAAGGTAACTTCAAAGAAATTTAAAGAGCGTATGTTAATTAAATCACAAAGCCAACATCTGCACTAAGAAAGTCATATTTTAATTAACCATACATCCGAAAATATTTCAACTAAGGAAATCGTTAGAAAGGAGTTTCATTAAAATTAAGAATATCAGAATAAAAGCAGCATAAGATTTCGAGAAAATCAATCAAGAATGTGAATACATAAATTAACCGGACTTCTAAAGTAACTTTTAAGTGAATAAACTTACTTTTTGTTTTTGGTCTGGAAGAGAAGATTATTTGAAAATTTATTAAATTTCTAGTTTTAATACGTCTAGTATTTAAGACACTAATCTTGTATACTCTTTTATTTATATTTTGATTATATATGCATTGCATCAAATCATAGTTGGCAGACTTGGCATATTTTGTTCTGCATTTGTCCACCGCAGTTAATATGTATTTGCCTATAAATGTCTTAGTTCTTTGTCATAACTTAACAGTTTACATTCACCTGAGGAAAAGAATTATGAAGTTCTTGAATGGACACAATCATTCAGAATGTAATCACAGTTTCTAATACACATTTCTTTGGAGATTATTTAGGAATTTGATTAAAGCAGTGATACTATCCAGAGATGAGGAACGTTCATCATGCTTTTTACTTCCTTGTACGAAGTAAAGGAAGTATTGTAATCACGAAAAATTCCGGGTACAATATTTCAGCGAAAATATGCATTTCGACCGCTATTGAATGCAATTTAACGATGTTTTGATTGACATCTGTACTTAAGGACAGAATAAAGGACTCTTTTTTCCCCAAAAACATTATAAAACTCATTTAAAATGGATTCAGAAGATATTTTTTCGTGGCGTCCGTACGCACGCACGTACGTATGTATGTATTCTCGCATAACTCAAAAACGAATAGCCTCAGAATGTTGAAATTTTGCGTGTGGGACTGCTATAACATGTAGATGTGCACCTCCCTTTTTTGTTGCAAACGGCCCCACCAAAAGTATAAAGATATATATATACATATATATATTCATTCTGTTACTCGGCTCAGTGATCTCAGTTTCTTTATTCTTATATGTTTGTAAATTATGCATTTTTTGCTTTTAAAAAATGACAGAATTTTGTTCTTCTTATCTTCCGGTTAAGGTTTTTATGCCTTTAGTTAACCTACATGTTATAGCTGTAGAATTATCAACAATTTAAAAGTTCTTTAAGTGCGGCTAAGCCTAATTATTTTTAACATAGCAGCCATATTTGTTTACATTTGAAACTTCGCAAAATAGTGGATTTGTTGCCAATCTAGAAAGCCTAAGCTTCGCAACGTCTTCTTTTATTATTGCGAATTAAATTATATTTTTAATCCATTCTGGAATCATCATTAACGTTATTAAATTATCCCATATACTCAGTCTGCGTATACACAGTCTGAGTTATGCGAGATATATACATACGTACATACGTCCCGAAAAAATATCTTCTGAATCTATTTTAAATCAGTTTTATAATTCGATTGGGGGAAAAAGTCCTTTATTCTGTCCTTACGTACGGATATCAAGCAAAAACATTGTTAAATTGCATTCGATATCAGTCAAAATGGATATTTTCGTTGAAATATGAAACCCGAAATTTTTTGTGATTACAATACGTTTTTTTTACTTCGTACAATGAAGTAAAAACATAACGTAATTTGTTAGTTATTTTACAAATGGTATTAGATTCATTTGGATTAAGGTATAACCTTTTATATTTCAGCACATGCCGCATAGCTGGATCCGTAACTTGCTCAGGTTTATCAATGTAAAATGCATCAAAACATAGCTTTTCCTTGCAGAATATTTTCAATTCCCGTATCTGTTTTCAACCGCAGCAATAAATTAATTTTAACTCGAGAACATTTTACTGCTAATATTCTTTTGAATTGACCATACATACACAGTCCAGTCACATTAATGTGACCACCACGTACTTTCCATGTCAGAGTTAAATAACCAATCACAGAAGGCAGGTGGCAGCACAGTGCAGTTGAGCGTATATAAAGGGTGTGTGAGGGCTTCGGAAAACATTTCAATCGTTGGCGTAATGCAGAAACGAAGCGATTTATCCGACTTCCAAAAGGGCATGATCATTTGCTTTCGGGCCAAGGGTGGAAGCATTTCCGAAACGGCTGAGTTTGTGAACTGTTCGCGTGCCGCCGTGGTAAAAGTGTACCGTGCATGGCAAAATGGGACTGTCCAAAATCAGCGACGTGGCAAATGTGGTGCACCACGGGCCATAGATGACAGAGGCGAACGACGGTTGCGGAGATGCGTTCGGGCAGATAGACGGGCTACCGTTGAGCAACTGACCACCAAAATGAACCAAGGGGCTACCAAAAGTGTCTCCCAAAGTACTATTCAGCGAACATTGCTGCGTCTGGGCCTCCGAAGCAGACGCCTGGTTCGTGCACCTATGCTGACTGCTGTTCATCGACGGCGAAGGCTAGAATTTGCACGCCAGTACAGCAGCTGGACGTCCACTGAGTGGCGACAGGTTGCGTTTTCGGATGAATCGCGTTTTATGCTCCATCGGACAGATGGACGTTGGCGTATAAGGCGTGAAACCTCTGAAAGGAACCACCCTGCAACCATTGCCGGAACGGTCCAAGCTGGAGGCGGGAGCATTATGGTCTGGGGAATGTTTTCCTGGCATTCTCTAGGTTCACTGATCATTGTGGAAGGCACAATGGATCAATACAAGTACGCATCTGTCCTTGCGGACCATGTTCACCCCTACATGCGCATTGTTTTTCCTCAGGATGATGGCATCTTCCAGCAGGACAATGCGAGGTGCCATACAGCTGCCAGTGTACGTGCGTGGTTCGAAGAGCACCAGGATGAGTTTACCGTCCTCCCCTGGCCAGCAAACTCACCTGACTTAAACCCAATCGAGCATCTGTGGGACCATCTCGATCGAGTTGTTGGCGCCATGGATCCTCAACCGCGTAGCTAGCGCAGCTGGCCACGGCATTAGAGTCGGCATGGCTCAACATCCCAGAGAACACCTTCAGGGACCTATGTGACTCTCTTCCTGCACGTCTCGCAGCAGTCCGCTCTGCGAAAGGTGGTTATTCTGGCTTTTGACAGATGGTCACATTAATGTGACTGGACTGTGTATATTCATGTTATCTGAAAGATACTTGTAATGATTATCTTCGCATTAAAATTATTTTATTGAATCATTAAGAGAAAAATAAATGATAAGGGTAACAAAGGGCAGCTATTAAAATCGTTTACTGGAACAACTGAATGCATATATAGACGTCATTAGCATTGCAAAATCATGTTCGAAGAATTCGAGTATGAAATAAAGAAGTAACCGTTATACGTTTTCCGTAAACATTAACTCGCTATGATTATTCTTTCTTCGCATGTTAATCGGCTATACGAATTTAAAACAGATTGCCTATCTGCATAATGTTTGAATAAGGTAAAGCGTATTTTTCTGCTTGAGGTTCTTCAAAACTCTGATTTAAGATTAAAACATTTATGTATATATATATTATTACGTCTTATCGATTAAAGCATTAACACCACTCAAGCACAGATTTTTCACTCCTTGAAATTAAGCGATTTGTTTAATTATAATGCTTATGAATTAATTAAGCAAGAGTCATGGAACATTTTATGTTGCTTTTGTGTATAAAAAAATTGAAGCACTTATGAAATCAATAATTTTCAAGTCAGGTATTTATACTGAACAAAATGTGTTGCATTCGCAACAAACTCAAATTACTCAGATTAATTGAGAGTAGAGTCTTCTTAGATAAGAATAAAATAGGGTGGTAGATCTATTTCCCCTTGTAAAAAGTCAAATGCTTGTTTAGTGCAATTCGTAAAATGGAATTTTAATTTTTTTAAATCGTATTTTTTTATACATTCAAATACAAAGATTATAGAGGGAAAAACGTATTCTTAATCTCCTTTAAAATATATGCTGTTTTTTTGGGAGGGGTTAAGCAATAAAGTAACTTTTATTTGCCTAGAAATACAACACTTTTCCTTTTTAATTGGTATGTATATATATATATATATATAATAGAATTACAGAAACTGTTTTACAACAAAAATATCCCAAAAACATTTCTTCTCCAATTGTTGCTGAAATATTAATTAACTGTAGACAAAAAAGCGTAGAACCTAAACAAAAAAGATATGAACGAAATGAAATATAATGCAGTACAATTCTTAAATCTTCACACAAAAATGTAAAAAATATAAAAATGCTATCAGCTATCAGCTCAGAGTATTTAAACCAGAAGAAAACCCTAAATCAAAAGAAATACAAAAATACATAAAAAGAAAAGGAAGAGGAACAGAATCAGAATCTGACTGAACGTTATCAAGAGGAGGTCGATCAGATATGAATTGAGTCAACTTCCCAACTTTCCTTGTTTCTGCCCATTTTTCTTCCAATGTGTTTTTGTTCATTATATTCATTGAAAACCACTGTGTTTCATATAAAATTTTATAGACCTCCTGTTGATAACGATGAATCAGATTTTGATTGCATTCTTCTTCCTTTCCTTTTTTTTTATATAATTTTGTATTTCTTTTGTTTCAGGGTTCTGGTTCAATACACTGAACTGATAGGGTGGGTCTTTTTACATATTTGTCTTTGTTGTTTGAGTTCTAAAATTATGATATTTTGTCTATAATTATGTATATATATTACAGAAACACAGAAAAAATTATAACGAAAACTATATAATCGATCCATGAATTTTCGCGCATTATGCCACTGAAAATTCATCAGAAAATACATAAAGAAAGAAATTTAGAACCAAGTTTTCGCAAAGAACCAACTTTTCACAATTATAGTATGTTCAGTAAATTAACGTAAATGGAAGCTAAGTAATAGTAAAATATGCTCATGTGTTAAATTTAAACTAAAGAAGAAAATTAAAAGCATTTATATTAGGATTATTTTAAGTTCTAAAATTTAACTGAGTATTATGGTGTCTAAGTTAAATAATTTAATAAGAATGTTTTACGGATTCCTGCTATAAACAAATATTTTGCTACTGAAATATTTTGCAATTTCATCAACTGCATATGTATTGTCCATTTCTTAATAAAATGATTCTGATTATGACATAAGTCAATATTCTTGCATTTATATATCTTATCTAGATATAGCTATAATACTCTTGCATTTTATCTTATTTTACACACTTTTCACGAGATAATGAAACAGTAAAGCTTCAAAAATATGTCCTTAAAATAATTAAATTTACTTTTTGTACCACATTTTCGTATATAGCATGGTTAAAAGATATTATGCTACCTAAAAATGATCTGTTAATGCATTTTACTTTTGTAGTGAAGAAAATTACCTTTTCAAGTCAACAGGGCATCCAAAGGTTTCATTTAATGTTTTCTAACTCAGTAATTTCATCACTTACCTAAAAGGAATAAAGAAAACGTATGAGCTGAAAATAAAAGCATACTTACACAGAGGTTTAAAAAATAAATTTTACTAGCACTTAAAAGTCCATAAATTTAAACGCAACATATTAAAAGCAACTTTTGCGCTTAGATAGTCTATTTGCTCTGTATTTATGGCCCTTTTATCTTAACCAAGGCTTATGGGAGCAAGCGGGTTTCTGTAAGAAAGAAATTTGCAAAACTTCTTCTGCAATTTATTTTGTTGAGCACTGGTTTGCATGCGAAACCAGTGCAAACATATAATATCGTCATGAAACAAAAGCAAAATGATGAAAAATAAATGTCTTTTCATGTGCACATATTACAATTTCACATGCAATTATAAAAATAAATTGAAACAGAAGGACATCAGATACAGAAATAGATCTAAAATATGTAGTCAACATTTAATAGAAACATTATATAAATGAATATCATATAAAAAGATACTGCTCATCATTGCTGCGTTCTAGAATACGACATACAAAACTAAAAATGAAGTGCGTTAAATGATTTTTGAACTTCATACATACAATCTGAGTGGATGGTAAAAACTGAACTAGTAAAAATGGTGGCCCAAATAATATAACAGAAATTTATTTAAAATTGTCCAAGTTACTAAACAATAATTAATTCAAATTAAGTTGAATTAATTAAGAAATAAATGTAGTCCTTTTTTTTTCAAAATGTTTTAGATGCAAAATATTCAAAATCTGTGCTCTTTGCATTCATATAAAAATATGTTTTAAAATTAGTAATTTATTCTATACTTAATGTTAAAATAAATGTAATATATTCATTTCATTCAAACGTTTAAGTTTAGGGCTAAATATATGAAAATTTATGATTTTAGTCCCAAGCATTAAAGAAGATTTCTAATTCATTATTAAGCGAATAAGAACATCTTTATATTTCTTCTCCGGCCGAATTATAAGGATTAAAATTTTAGATTTAATTAATTAAGGATAGGATAAATAGGATTAAATATTAGATTTTTTCTGTATCAAATCTAGAGTATATTTCTGCATCTAACCTACTCTATCATCTCTTCTTATGATAATTGATTCAACGAATTATGTTTATATTCACACAAAAATCACTTAGTATGAGCTCCTTCCTCATTAACTACAATCATGTTGTGATACACACACTAGACAATGAATTAGAAACCCAAGATCAATATTTTATTGGACCACCTTTTGCCCGGATAACTGCTCTGATTCGTTTGGGCATCGAGTCTACATGCTTCCGGATTGCATTTATGTCCAGGAATACCATGCATTGGCTATGCAGCTTTTTAGATGGAAGAGGAGAGTGGTGTCGGATGCGTCTTTCCATATCCCACACAACTTTTTCCGGGCTATGCGGTGGCTAGGTAAGGTGTTGGAGGTCAGACTGATGTTAATGAACCAATTTTAAACACTTCTGGCACGATGTATAATTGCATTATCGTCCATGAAGTATCCGTCGCCATCAGGGTAAAAATGCAATATTGCAAGGTGCACCTGTACTTAGAGGTATCTCATGGCTGTTTGTTCACCCTCGAGGAACACCAGGGCATCACTTCCAAGCAGCAAAACATACCCAATATCATGATACTCCCACCAGACCCTTACACAGTGCGAGGAAGGCAAGATGGATTCTTGGCTTCATGGGGTTCTCGCCAAATTCGATGTCTTATTAATGTCACCAAATTAATGTCCATGAGTACAAAATAACAGCGTGGATCATCCGACCAAATTAATTGAATGAGATTATTTCTCACTCAATTAATTCAGTTCTCACTTCGCGGCAAAGCAAAAATACATAAAAACTCAAAACTTCTTCATTAAAAATTGTAAAATACAGGATAACACGAAACACCAAATACAGTTAAAACAGTTGAAAAACAATTTTCACAATTAAAATAAGAGTTTGTACTCAAAAACAAGCAACTCGACCAGCGGGCAAGAAGACAGAGTTTTCGGTCCACAAAAACGGACAGTTTACGTTTGGTCCAACTAGGCAAAATGACACTGAAGGTGCAGAAACTGACTTTCGTTAGGCTTAACTCGCCACTTTTAAATTGTTGGTAATTCTACAACTACTGCATGTAGACCAAATAAAGGCATAAAATTCTTAACCTGAACATAAAAACAGCATAATTGAGTCACTTTTAAAGTAAAAAATGCACAATTTACTAACATATAAGAATAAAAATACTAAACCTACTGAATCAGCAAACAGAGGGGGAATACATATATAAAATGCAATTTTAAATAACTCGCACTATAATAGTTCTAGATAACTTTGGATACTGACTTAGAAAGCTACTTAAAATACTTCCTGAAGGTTTTCTAAGTTCCTTCTAATAATTCATAGCTTTAATTAAATTTCTTTTCCTTGGAGATGATATATCAATACCTTTATATATATATATATACATTTATATATTATTGGTGCAGCTGATTTAAACAAAAAAGGGAGGTGTACAACTAAATGTTATATCAGTCCCATACGCAAAATTTCAAATTTACATACATACGTACGTACGTTTGTATGTAAATCTGAAGTTTTACGTACGTACGTACGTAGAGACGTCAAGACAAAATCTGTTCTGAATCCAGTTTAAATCCAATTTTTAATCATTTTTGGCAAAAACATCCTTTATTGTGTCCGTACATACAGATGCCATGCAAAAACCTCGTTCAAATGGTTTTGAGAGTGGTTGAAACGGATGTTTTCGTTGAAATATGATATCCGAAATTTTTCGCAATTACAATACTTCCTTTACTTCGTACAAGGAAGCAAAAATCGAGTATTTACATCGAGTAAAATAGACCAAGTATATATTAATGATCTTGCATACGTAATATATACGTAATTTTATTTTAAGATATACTGAATAAATATTGATGAAGACACACATAAAGTTAAGAAATATTTTTATGAGAATTTTATTAAAATAATTACGTTTAGTGTATGATTGATCAAATTTATATCTTGCTGTCGGAAAAAAAATTGCGGTGCAATCAGAAAAAAATATACGGTAGAAAAGCATTTTTGGGGGGAAGAAACTATTCACTGAAAGATACCATTTTATTCTTTGAAAAAAGTGTTTTCTGGTGTACCGAAATTCAAAATTGAATACCTTATTTCAATTCATAACAGTTATTATCCTGTGTTAAGTCTCGGTTTCTTAATTATTTTGCTTAACAAATATTATTCTTAAAAAGATCGTTTCATAGCGTAAAGAAAAATGTTCGGATCTTTATGTTCAGCAAACTAATAATTAGTTAAACGCGGAGATGGTTCTCAAACTATGTAAACAAATATAAGGACACAGTAAGGAATTGTAAGAAATAATTTTAAAATGCATTTTTAACGATGTGCCGTCGTATAATTATTCGTATAATGATACCATCTGTGTGTAATTATTATGTTTCGCTATCAAATTAATGCGAAGAAAGATTTACGATCTTACATTGATAATGTACATCAAATATTCTAAAGAGCTTTGTCAGTTTGTCATTAGTTAGTTTAAACCTGCTCAAGTTACTTTTTACACATGCATGTTTTCCATTTCAGGAATGCAAATTAGACAGAAGTATAATTTCAAAGCTATGTTATAAAGCAGCGCATATTTAACGCGCTATTCACAAAGCTTTTCGTTATCAAAATAGCTTGAATAAAATGAATACGAAGCTTATAACTCTGTATAAGGTAATAATAAAAGAAAACTTATATATTTGCTTCGCACGAGGAGAAAATGAACTCATTTCTGTTTAAACATCATAATTTTTGGAATAGTAATTATGTATTTGTATCCAATGGTTAATGATAACGACAAAGGTTTTAAAAGAATTAGAGATAACTCCGAGTAAATATCTGAAAATTGGAATATTTATGTAAATATTTAAAATGAAGAATTTAATAACGTATCCTGTTAAATGAAAACACTAAGAGCTGCATAAGTGTACTTTAATTTAGTTTAATAAGCAAAAGGAAACACGATATTTTTGTCAGTCTACGGTTTTAATGCTTAGAGTAGTGAATGGAGCGAAACAAATTACAACTCCCTTGGACAAAATTTTGCCAAACACTTAGATTAGTGATGAACAAATAGCAACCTGCGTTAAGTACTTACGAATAGCATATGAACAAATGGCAGCCACATTAAGGTTTCACGGAGAGCTTATAATTCTTATTTTACAGATTTATTCTCATAACCAAAAATTCTGAAAAATCAACTTTCGCTCACATACGTGAATGTATCTGCAAAATGTCTCTCACATTTTGGTCAAATTTCGCACATCTCCAGGCTTCCAATGAAGTAGAAAAGCATTTATGGATAATGAATTTTGGAATTGAAAATGAAAGGTTCAACACTCTAATCGCTAGTCAGAAATCTTGAGGAATATCCATAAAGCTTCATATTAAATGACATACCAAATCTTTTTCTTTAATAAATTATCTTATAAACTGATAAACAAAAGTATTATATTGTTCATTTATTAAATTAATAAATTAATAACACCTGTCTTTTGAATTAAATTCTGAAAAATACTTTTTACAAAACATTATACATCTGGTTCTGTGATGATATTATGGATGATTTACAGTTATTTTTTAACAACCTTCCCTAGTTTAGAAAATAAACTGAGACGGAAGGTCATCACCAAACCTAGCTGAGATTCCTGATCCTTTTACCACTAAATGATCTGCCATGAGCTGAGCCACAGTAATGTTACTCCTCCTTCGGACCGAAAGAGTTAAGTAACGGTCTTCCGCAGGTGTTATAACTCTAGGTCTGCCTGGAACATGTCTTCTAGATACAGAATCCACGGATTGAAACTGAGTCTATTGACCACACTATGACAGACAGTGAGACATCTAGCAGCATCAGCTTGTGATATCCCCATTTCAATACATCCGATCGCCCGCCACCTCAACGAATAGGACAAACGACTTAAGATCAACACTCGTAAACAAAAATTACAATTTTTGCATTTGTTCTACAACTCCTGTATAAGTGTTCATTTCTATAAAATAAATCTCCAACTCTTATATAGGTATTGATTTCTATAAACTAACGAAGTTTAAGAAAATGTATGCTATTGTTTTTGCATATATTTTCTTAAACTTCGTTACTGTCATGGATATGAACTGTGAATTTAAACGTTTCTCACATTTTTGTAATGGTGACTTTTGATGACAATACTGTTCCTTAACTTTTGGAGGGCAGTGTAGAACTAAGGGTACGTAGAACTAAGAGTACCGTGTCATAGTTAGATGAGAGCCAGAAAGTTGTCTCTTGTATTCCCGCTCATTCTAGAACAATAGCATCGGTCAAAATACGTGTAGACAGCTAGATATAAAGGCTGTTTACCCTTGATTGTTAATAATGTGTGTCTCCTTCACTTTTCCTAAAGGAAAGTTTGTGTTTTTCGATGTAATAAAGGTCACTTTGGTACATAACAGCAGATATACAGGTACAGGTAAAAGTAAGGGAGACACCAGTGATGCACATGGGTCTACTATCAAATGTGCAGAACAGCAGGAGCCTTTTCTCTTTTCCCTAATAAGACCTTCCAGCGTTAAGAAAAGGAAGAATTATATGTTATTTTTCCCGCAATCTTCGCATGCCTTTGTGGTGTGGTGATCGGCACGCTTGACGCGTATTCGAGAGGTCCGTGCTTAGAGTCCCGGCGAGGGCATTCCTCATTTTCTATCTCTCCTGCTTTCAAAAAAAGTAACTAATGTCTCTACACGGTATTATGTACCAGACATTTTAAAATGAATGGCGTCATGTTGAGTGATCATCCGTCAGAAACGACAAAATATGGAAGCATGTAGAACTCAACTGGTTCGAAGGATATATACGTTCGATTGAATATGCAAATAATTGCTTAGACCTCAACTAACATGTGTGGTGAGATAATTAGAGAAAGTTATCATATTCCCAGACTCTCCATAAATTAAAATATATTCTTAAACATTTTTCAAGACTTTCAACAATAGTATAAAAGTTCGGTGTGAAAATGCATAGCTGTCCAGGCAAACAAGGAATTAAAAATACACTAAACAGGTATCTAATTATCTGTCATTCTAGATCATGCGCTTATTTAAAGATAGTGAGTCCTTTTTTGTGTGTTTTAATGTTGAAAATATTCGTAAGGCTTTAAATAGACAGACTGCAAACTTTGTTTTCCTAAAAATTTTCCTAAGCATGCACTTCCAAGTAGAATCATAAAAATAGAGGACATCACCTGTTGAGAAATATTTCAACTCTGTGAATGAATGGATTTGGTAAAAATAATATAATACTTTATATAATCTAACAAGCAATGTAAATTTTATTAATTGAGTACAAACTTCAATTAATAAAATTTACATTAATCGTTTATTAATGCTGAAAAGAAAATGTTTACGCACATTTGGCTTTTACTTCATGTTAGTGTGCTAATCGAAAGCTCAGAAATAGAGATATGTGAGAATGCTGTGGTAAGTTTGGTTTAACCAGGATGTACCATAAAGAGGCGAAAATCATACCTTGCTTTCATAAGACATGACTGCCTTTATACACATATGTTTTACATTAGATTGAGAAATTCTCCAATATATTCTCTTTGTGACTCTGGAAAAGCCCTGGTCAAAGAAATTTAAACACCAGCTCAGCACTTAATAGATTTAATTCTGACGCACAAAATTATTGGAAAACAAGATCTAACTGCCAAAATCCAGGCATATATAAATCTTATGTCCGATTGTGTATGTTAATTTGTTTATAACTCTAGGAATTTATAGATAAATAAATATGCACAATCGAACTATGGAGACAAAATACAGGCTGCCAGAATCTTTCAGACACAGGTGATATGAATACGAGAAAAAGTATCTGGTATGATATTACTCTCCATAAGAAATGTAATGTTTGCTGCATGTTCCATCTATCTCTGCTGTGTTTAGGGCGTTAGCCCAGAAGAGCTACAAATTTCGTTTTGGGATTTTGCGTTGATTCACTATAAACAGCGAATCATTTTTTAAAATTGTTGTCACCAAATATTACAGTCCTGCATTATATTTAAAGAAATTAAATAAGGAAGAATCTGCATAAATGTATGTATATTTTTCACATTGTGATAAAACGACGGTACCTAGAAACATCAAATTTTGCATAACGTATCTCTCCACCCGAATATGGACATCTGAAGCCCGTTTTATTATCTATTTCATATCTTGTAAAGCGTTTATGAGATTTTGATTATGAAACTCAACGATTTCAAAGCCAGAAATGGCAACACTGGGCGAGGAGGAAGAAAAAAACATTTATGTCCAGCGTACGAGACTGTGTATTGGAAATGCTAAAGATATGCTCTTTTAAATATTTTGCGATATTGCTGTTGAATTGAATTTTATGGTTTAAGTGCGAAGAACATGATACTTAATAAATAAAGGTAACACACAAAATGTTAAAAAAAACCTTTGGGTTTAGTATAAAATCTGAAAGCTTTCAGTTTTTTTTTTCGAATGTTTTACCAGTGGCGCTTATGATCATAGAGTTAATGCGTTTCTATTACGAAACAGTGTCTACAAACTGTTATAATTCTAGTGGTATCGGTGGCAACAGACAATTGCTCTTGCATGAAAAGTCAGGAAAGAAAACTTGTTTAATTCTAAAAAAGATAATCTTAAGCTTATTTTTTAAAACCCAATTTTTAAACCTCAGATGATAATTTAAAGAGGATTAGATTGCTGAGATAACAAACAACAAGATGTCTGTCTGTGATTTGACTTATGTTTTTTCATTCACAATCTTCAAACTTTTTTAGATGGTTGTTACAATTAGAAGGTTTTTTTATGGAAAAAATGAAAATTTCGAAAGCTTTAATAGTCTAGAAAAACTAAATAATAATTTCGCAACAAGATAAATTTACAATACCTGGTTGAAATATGTTTGTTAATATAAAGATTTTCTTATATGTTTCAAAGACGTAAACAATATAATGAATGTATATTTTATATGACAGTTTTTGTAACTGAGCTTTTAGTCTTTTCTGCACATAAAAGGTTACAATGTCTTATCTTCGGCAGTACTCCACTATTTACCTCATTCGTAAACGATACAGTCCGTTCATAGAGGGAAAGCAATTCTTCAGCATTAGGCAGGCATAGGCCTCAAGGTGCACACAATCGGAAAAAACTCAAATATACTAGCAGGCACTGGCTACTACTTTTAATATGAAAGTTGGTTTCAGAACTGACGGTGCACAATTGTCGTGCCAGTCAGCACAATGTAGGCAAATCATACAGAGGTATAAAATCGAACCGCAAGAGAGTATTAATTTATCCAACTCTGTTTTTGTACAAAGTTAAATTTCAGAAAAAAAAATTTATGTGCACCACTCATGCCTTTCTTGTACGGCCTGTTAAAATTACACACTTATTTTGCTGCACTATAAAATCTAGTTGTCTTGACTATCCTAAAAGGTAACTAGATATACTCAAGTGTTGTACCTCACGAATTCTCGCACAAGAATGAAGATGAACACAGCCAAGCGAAGGGTGTAAAAGATTCTTTAATTTATCACAAACTGTTTAACAGGTGGCTCGGCCTTACATGCTTACAAAAACACCGACCACTTGCGGTGAGAACTTAAAATATAATGTAACACTAAATATAAAGTTAAAGAGTACTGCGATACTACACAATTCAGTTCAAACTACAGGATACTAACTCGATTGCCAGAATGGAAGATTCATAGATGGTAGAAACTAACAAACGTGCACTCACAATAGCGAAATCACGCTCTGTGTAGTGAGGCTGCCCAAATGGGGTAGTGGTTAACTGTGTTGACTGCCTACCGAAGGGCCGGGTAGATGTATAGTACCTGTGTGGCAAGGGAAAACTCTAATTACCTGGCGAGCCGAAAGTCCTCTCGAAAGTTTGGTGGTAGGGGAGGAGGGTTGGAAGACTCTCTGACACGTCGCCCCGCGGTGCTCCCCATCAAAATTGGGGGTGAAACAGAGCGAAGTCGTACTGTCACCTGCAAG
The DNA here is from genome assembly GCA_000611955.2 of Stegodyphus mimosarum. Taxonomy (NCBI): domain Eukaryota; kingdom Metazoa; phylum Arthropoda; class Arachnida; order Araneae; family Eresidae; genus Stegodyphus; species Stegodyphus mimosarum. Next base: position 165,474 of record KK118948.1, read on the forward strand.
GTACTTAAAAGTTTTGCCAACGACAGGCGCAATCTTGTACTTCTTTCCGCGATGAATGTTCTGGGCTCGTTCTGCTTTACTGTCAGACAAGTGAGATAAGTCACAACAACAACGCTTTGTCTGACGTTTTCGCTCCAACAGATTAAATACTCTTCACTCTACTTAATTTACATCCTGGCGAAGAAACGCGATGGAAAACAAGAGAATTCAGGAAAGGCTGACAAAATAAAATAACTGTTAGGTAAAAATAAGCAGAAGCCTACACCACTTCATTTAAACGTGTTTCCTATAATCATTATAACTTAATTAACCAGGTGCTCAAGACAAGTTAAAAATGACCTTAAAAATTGCAAATTTTTCACATTAAACATCCCACTTAATTTTGTCATTTTAAACACTTCTGTAAATGGAAGTATATGACTATGATCAATGACTAGGAAGGCCGGGTAACACCGGTTTAGGGAGTAGGGTACTGCAAATAGGGAGCACGGTTTTTTAGAACTGAACATTACAATAAAAAAACGAGCTGCAGAAGTAGCTGTTATAGCAGTCCCATAAACACAATTTCAACTTTCTACGGCTAATAATTTTTGAGTTATGCAACGTACATACATACGTACATAACTACGTACAGAGGTCGTGAGAAAATCCCTTTATAATCCATCTTAAATTCATTTTACAACCTGTTTCGGAAAAACGAGTTTTTTATTCTGTTCGTACATTAAGACGTGAAACAAAAAATCATGCGAAGAGATTCTGGAACTGTTAAAATGGCTATTTCTATGGAAATATGATACCCAAAATTGTTTGCAATAACAAAACTCCTTAGTACAGAAAGTAAAAACAGAGCCAAAACAAAAGACGTATGAACATGGAAAGAAATTAATAAGAATAAACTTATTTAAAAAGCCCTATAAATGTTTTAGCTAAATTTTATTTTTATTTTATAAATTTGTAAATTCGTGTGAACATAGTATATAGAGCATTTATGAAATAAAATATGATAAAACTTCCCTGAGAGGATCACCCATGATTCTAAATTATATCAGACACAATTTTTTGTCACCTTTTTTTTTAAAAAATAGGCAACTATATTTCTTAGGCTCAACAGCCTGAGAACTTCACTGCTATGAATTTGAGAGACTTTGCTCATTTTAAGAGATGCTTTTAATTCTGCAGAAAATGTCTCGGAGTCAAACTATTTCGGTTTTACTGTTTCGGATGAGTTCGTGGCATTCTGCCAACTTATTAATCTTTGTCTTCTTTTATGTTCTCTCAGTTTCTTACACTTTATTTCAAAAATTTGTTTTATGGTCTTTACTTTTATTACGCTTTTCTCGTCAGAATAAATTAACAATAGCACTAGAAACTTTATGCGTGATTTGCTTAGCATGTTTTTTTGGAAATTAACATCGATTGCTAGGAAACAACGGAGGAGCAATTCTAGGAAACTTTCACAGAAAAGTCAAACCATTTACAGTAGCTTTTACTGGAAAGTTCGGTAAACAAGAAATGAACAGAGTATTTTCAATTACTTAGATTGCTTGCAAAGAAAATTATTTTATTTAAAAATTGTACATGTATAATCTTCGTACAGTAATTTTTCATTTATCCTAAAACTAAAATAACTTTAAGTTAATAAAATATAGATTTTTTCAATATTTCTTCATGCAACGTAATTCATATAAATCAAGTTATAAGCTTTAAATCGAAAAAAATTAATATATTATTTTCTGAATGAAATTTGAAAATATTTGAAAGAACATAGAGAAAACAATTAGGAAGAAACAAGCAATGAAAAAGCAAGAGATCTAGCTCAATTTATTAAATAAAATAAGAAAAATGACTAAAAGTTATTAGACAAGACTTCAAATAATTTTTAATAATTCTCCCAAATTCTCATCTCGAGAAGAACAGAACTGAAATAAAATCATTACTTAAAATTTATATATTTAGTGGTTGAAAACTTTCAAGAAATTCTATTATGTAAATGAAGAAATATTTCAGCTTTTCTTGGGAAATTTAATAAAAAGTATATTTTTATTTAAAGAAAACTGTCTGATGTTTTATGTTCCATTATAAATTCTGACAACTGACATTAGACAATTAAAAAACCGAACGCGTTTTTTTAATCACGAAAAATATGCGTATATTAAGCTCATAATAAACTCACAATATATAAAATAAACAAAAACCTGGAATCAAAGGCTGAGGTGAAACATCTTTGCAGAACTGATGCCGAAGAAATTCGAATCCCTTATATATATATATATATATATATATATAATGCCGGTCTACAGTTCTATGTTTCTACAGAAATTTCTAATATGTGTATTAAAATCAGAAATGGCAGAACAAGTAACATAAATAAATTAATTAGTAACTTATATATGCATTATATTAATACAGTCAAGTCACGAGGCTTCGTTTTATAACAGGAAAGGTCTAATAAACAATTATCAGGTCAACAAAAAGTAAATTGAATGAAAAATGAATCTTATTTGCTTTGTCTTCCAATAATATGTCCAAATTATGAATGTATACTAAATTGAGAGTATTTTTCACTTCAAATAGGAAAACTTTAAAACTGAAATTTTGAACGGGTATCCAGAATTCTCAAATGTTAAAAAGCAATAATAAAACGTAAATCTAAATATGTTATGAAGAAAGTTTTAAAAAAATATCATGAAGGTGACCTTTTCCTCTGAAACAGAAATAAAGTAAGAGAACATAAATTCCAACCTCATAGCGGGAGGTAAGTCTTTACAATAAATTGTTAACAGGAGATTTTTCTTTTATTTATAAGTACTTTTAAAATAAAAGCTGCTTAAAATGTAAAACATTCAGCACCTCAAAACAAATATCCAGAACATCACGGCTTAGCAAAATGCTTTTAAAAATACAGCTTCTAGAACAGAGTTTCTTCGATTTACTCTTGTCTGCATAGTATATAAATGAAGCGCAAGAGACATTTCTCATTACAATGATAATATTTTTTTAATGACTACACAACAGGGGATGATGTTTCCACTTCAAACTGAACGTCTACGGACGGAAATTGCTAACATATGTCAAGTCTGGCTCTGCTAAGCGTAGTAATAAACAACAAACTGCGCGTGTTTCCAAACATGTGACCTCCTTTAACTGACGTCATCAGAATACAAATAGCATTATTAGGACTGTAATGACGTCTCTCCGTCGTCTTTCTCGGCGATATTGCTTTGTTTCTTACATATTCCTGCAAGAAAAATTGTCGCTTTGGCTGCAATAAGATACTTGATGGAATTATAAATATTAATTAGATAAGTTAATAACAATGCAAACTTACGATGCATAAGATAAGAAAAAGCCAAAAGTTCTTTTTCGAATGAGCCTTTTTTGGAAAGTTGATTAGTAATTTATTTCACAGATATCAGCTTAGGTTCATTAATGTACGGGCACAGAGTGATAAAAATACATGAATGTACATAATTTAGTAGTCTGTGCTCCTTGCTCGACTTCCGAAGTTACTGCGCACATATTCAGGACTTTGAAAGATTGATTGGGTAAGAATAACGAAAAAATTCTCACTGATTATTTGCAGTGCATTCCAGTGAGTAGCGCAGGAAACCATATCTTATTCACATGCCATATGTGCCGCTTGGGTAAGAGTCTGTAGAAAAGATAACGAGAGCTATCTGTCTTAAGAGGAATGTTTTAATTAAGGCCTATTTAACAGAAACCGTTTCGTATTCGCGTTTTATAAGAAGAAATTCTGAAAGCCTATGCATATATTCGGTCAAAAGCACGACAAACATTATTGTTCAGTAGTTTTATCCACTAGGGCATCTGTTTGCCCGATACACATGTGGAAAAGCAAGAAAAAAAGTACTCGCATTTGATAAATCCGAAGAATACGTATATGATGATTATTTAGTTCGTTGCCAATAATTTAATATGAGATGACTGCATGACTAGGGAAGACAACAATAATTTTTCAAGCATAGCCAAAGTGAGGAAAGACGAAATGTAACTCACGTTAGAAGATTTCGTAGTAGTGAGGGGACGTTTTAAAGGATTACAAAATCACTTGATAATCCCAACGCATCTTTATTACTTGTTAATCCAAAGGAGCAATTTGTCCAGAAGGACTATTATTTCGTCTTGGCATTTTGCGTTGATTCACTATAAACTTGATTCACTTTTCAAACTGTTGCCACCAAAAATTAAAGCCTTGTATTGTATTTTAATAAATTAGATAATCAAGAATATGCATTAATGCATGTACGGTTCTCGCATTCTGATAAAGCAACGGTAACTAGAGCCATCAAATTTTGAATAATGTATGTTTCTACTAGAATATGGTACTGGAAGCGCAAATTTGATACTTTTTTTACTATCTATTTCATATTTTGTAACACTTTAACGAATTTTTGATTAAGAAACTCAATGATTTCAAAGCAAGCAGTGGCAACACTGTAAGGAAAAAAAAATATCTACAGCGGGCGAGACTGCGCATCGGAAATTCTAAAGATTTGCTGATGTACTTAATTTAAAATTATTTTGCAATATTGCTGTTGAATTTAAATTTGCGGTTTGAACATTTCATAAATAAAGGTAACACACAAAAGGCTAAAAAAGTCCATTTGGGTGTAATATAAAATCTGAAAGCGTTCAGATTTTTATTTAGTTCGAAGTTTATATATATATACATTCAGACATATCTTATGATATGGCACAGCACAAAGGGAGCAATCTGCGCTCCATAGTTTTAGGCCTGACATATTACATTTTTTAGACAATGGAGAGATATAACCAAGCGAGAGACATAGCTTAATTCAGGCACAAACAAGCAGCAAAACCGAGTCTAATTAGTCTAATGATCATCATTTGGATACAAAAATAAAAAATATTAGCTCACATTTATATCATCGAATTTTGCATTTTGTAATAAATTTATGATTTTAATGAAAAAAAGGATACATTTGAAATGTCTTTAATTTGTAATTTGCAAATTCTCAATTAAATTTATAAATTTGCAGAAGCCTGTTTCGTACAACCAAGGTTGGGTTTCAGTCAGTTATTTATTTGTATTATTTAAATTAACAAAAAAATTTAATATCATAATTTAACAATAAGTTTTATTTTTTTCTTGTAAGAACAATCCGGATAGCTTGGAGCCGGATAGGAAAATGTAATGTACAAATATATTCAAATATAAATTTTATTAAAATTACTCAAGTTATATATTTATGTGTGCTGCTGTGAGTAGCTAAAGCAGTGTTTTAGTAGTGATTTCCAAGTGTTATTCAAGCAACTCTAAATGTTGCAAAGAATGAATGATTTTCCCATGCAGGCATCCTTCATATAAACTGTTAGCGCGTTCAAGTAGGAAATGAAAAATCCATCGCTCGAATTCAGGCCAAAGCCGATTTAATTTTTCAGATCTCCCGGTTCTGCATGTAAAACCATTTATAAATAAGCAAAAAACGGTTAAACATTTAAACAATGAAGTTTGCTCGAAATGGTTTTTAATTAATTCTATTTTTCTTAAATATTGATCTTATATTTCTGGTTCCGGTTAAAAGGTTTCTCAAAATAAAGTACAGAATTATATGAAAATAATATCAGAACACGAAATACATTGATTTTTATATATACAAAATTTCCTATTTTATGTCATTCAATTAAAGGAAAGCATCGAGTTAGTAAAATTAAGCTAAATATTCCTTAGACACTAATTGCATAAAAGAAAATAATTTTCTGTACCATAAGATGCAAAATTGAATGAAAGAGAAGTACTTTGTAATTTCTACGGTCAACTATAGCGTAAATGACGAGTTCTGCATCATAGTTGATTTTTAATATTTATAAAATAGTTGGAGACATTTGCAAGGAATACGTAATCTTGGAGCAATCTAAATCAGTAATTTTATTTCTTAAGACTATTGTCACCAATTTTAGCAGGCAGAGGTTTCTCATCCTGCATGTTACCTATCAATACGCAAACAAAGTCATTTTTTATCAACATTATAAGATATAATTATGTTTCAGACAATGGGACAGCTATATTAATATAAAAGAAATTGTTGACGTAATAATTGAAGATTGAAAACTTATTAAAAATTGGAAAACTAAAAGAATAGTTAAACATTTAATTAAATGAGCATTTTTTATTTTCATCAATAAATGAATATTTTAAAAGAAACTTAATGTATCGTGCGTTATTGTAAACAGCTAAGATACACATTGATTTTTTTCACAACAAAGGTAAACTTCACGTTAAAAAAGGATATAAAAATTAGCTAACGAGTGATAAAGGATAGAGATAAAGAAGTAATTTCGTTCCAAGCACGAAACGCAAACAAATTACCGAGATGCATTAAAGATAACATGCGTTTGAAACATCTTTTCTTATCTACAGCAATTACAACAGTATTGTAAATATGTGTAAAAACTATTACTCGTATACATTTTAATTTAAATGCATTTCAAATAACATCAGTTAGATAAATTATTAAAAACCCAAACAAAAAACATATTAAACGCGTTATACTAAATCAGTGTAGTCTATTTTCTTCACTTAGATATATTAATAAAAGTGCTTCTCCGTCACATATAATATTACGAGGGCTGTAAATAAAGTAATGAGAGCGG
>KK118948.1:172158-183435 GCA_000611955.2 Stegodyphus mimosarum
GTAGGGTGTGAGCAATTGTCTTTCACTAAAGTCAGCCTGTCATATATAGCTCCCCCCGGGGGTTGACTCAGGAGAATTCCTGGGAAGTACTCGCTGGGATCTGTACTTAGACAGTCTCAACCACGGGGGCATATAAATTGTCTTCACAAGACTAGAGCCCGAGTTTATTCTTAGGTTGGTTCAGGCTTGGCAGCGACCGTACTGGTACTGTCGTGTCTGTTCCTCTGTCTGTGGTGGAGCTAGATCGGAGATGACCGACCTTGTCGTCGGGGATTTGGCCCTCATAGTTCCAGTGGCGGGGACTGCTTGTCCCAATGCTTCGAATGGAGCCGGGCAGGGACTGTGGAGACTGCGTCGCCGATGAGGGGGTCTTAGGAGCGTTGACACGCTCACCCCGAAAGGGAGACCCATAAAGGGGGTCCAGTTCTTGCGTTCTGTCATATATAGCTTCTATTTAAGCAACGAAGTTACACATATGGAATCAATTCGCTTTTCGTATGAGTTTTCTTCGTACGTCACCGAACAAAATCTGAGTTTTGAACGAGGTCAGGCTCCGTTTCAAACTGGGGCTCAATGAAACTTACTGTAAATTTGGAAAAAATTCCGTAAACTTCTAAAAACGGTTTTGTCCACAACACAAGTTTTCAGATAGTTTAAAGCCATTTCAGAAGGCTAATATATATTTTTAAAAATATATTTTAGTAAATAACATGATCCTTGCTCCGGCAGGCCTTTAAATGAGAAAAATGAAAAAGGTTCCGCCAAAATCAGGAACTTGATGTTATTATAACATTCACTGACAGTGAGATAAAGGACAGCAAATCTGATGTATACAGCACATGACTTCCTTGTACGGAATATTAAATTATACGCATTTTGCATTTCATTTAAAATTATTGAATTTAATTAAATCTACTTCGTGGACAGCGCATAAACCACAGTAGAATAAATGCACTCTTTAAAATTCCCTATATTTGTTTACCATTGCGACACTGTGCGCTAGGTTCACTTAACAGCGTTACATCTCATTCATTTTATAACTAAGAATGCATAAAAAGTATGTATACTATCTTAAAAATGATCTAATCGTTGTCACATGTTCTGTTCAAATGCTATAATAAATCTAAAACGATGTCTAAAGAAATTAAACAAACAGAAAAGAAACAGTTTCGCAGACGATTTAGTATTTCTCAATCAATTAATTCAATTCTCACATCGCGACAAAGCAAAAATACTTATAATATCTATATTTAAAATTACGAAGTAAATCTTAGGCACTTAATTCATCGAATAAATTCCAGAGCTGTTTAAGCATGATTTAATTCACAATAATAAAAGAGGGGGTTATCTTTGTTTTTGCGAAGCTTATTTTCTCTATGTTGGCAATAAATTCACTATTGTTCTAAGTTTAAAATGTAAACAAATATGGCTGCTATGGCCAAAAGATTTAGGCTTAGCCCCACTTAACCAACTTTTAAAGTGTTGATAATTTTACAATTATAACGTGCAAGTTAACTAAAGTCATAAAAACCTTAACCTGGAGATAAGAACATCATAATTCAATTATTTTTAAAGCAAAAAAAAATGCACAATTTACCAACATATAAGAATAAAGAAACTGAGCTCACTGAGCCCAGTAACAAAGTGATAGACGTAAAATATAAAAAATTAGGATGGTTTTGCTCTACGCGAAGAGGCAACTTCTAATTAACTTTCCGCAATTTCAGGATCTTACCCCTTGACCAGTACTTTCGAGAACTATTTGGCCTGTTGCGTAACCGCTAACGCGCTCTACGTGCCATTTTTCATCAGATTGCTTCCTGCCATTGCCTGCTGTACGAACGCTTAGCTCTGTCTCGTCTTCTCTTTGTTAAAAATATTTATGACATAAAGGTTCTAAATTTAGCATTGTTTCTATTTAAATAATTATTGGATAAGTGATCTGGAGATCTTCGTCTAGAGAAAATGAGCTGCCATTTTAATTGAATAAAGATGTGGAGTTTTTAAAGTGAAATTCTTCTGTGTCATCCATTCGGCGGCCTTCCACTTCGCCAACGACATCATGCGGACTCTGATTGCTAAGCTTCATTATTTCCAATGCCCATCGATTGCAACCAAACGGGAGGTGCGCATCTGCATGTTATAGCAGTCCTATATACAAAATTTCAACGTTCTGAGGTTAATCGTTTTTGAGTTATGCGAAATACATACATACATATGTACGTACGCACAGACGCCACGAACATATCTCTTCAAAATCCATTTTAAATCAGTTTTATATTTTTTGGTGGGAAAAAGAACCCTTCATTCTTTTTACTACTTTATTATTTCTATTATTGCGTACAGATGTCACGCAAAAACATCGTTAAATTGCATTCGATAGCGGTCAAAATGGATATTTTCTTTGAAATATGATACCCGAAATTTTCAGCGATTACAATACTACCTTTTTACTTCGTACAAGGAAGTAAAAAGCGAAATTTCAACTGCATTAATTTTTCAAAAAATCTTAATGAATGCTGCTCCTCCATCGCCTCAACGCACGCTGACACAAGCCGATTTTTCAGATCATGCATTCGGCTCAAATGCAGTTTGAGTTAGAGACTACTGATTTGCTTCATATTAAAAGAAAATATAAGGTAATAAGATCAGAAGAAGCTGTTCAGTATACAAAGACCAAAATCCCCAACTGGTCCAGAACTATTCCGGATGATTCATGGTAACTATATCTGACATTTTAAAAGCAATGTATATCTTGCTAAACAAAGCCTGCATTACAATACATTTATTTATCCACGCCATTTAAATTTTTTAGCCATTTTTTTAAATGCATAAAAAATAATATGCCTTATTTCTATCGATCGTCCTGTAAATACCAAAGCTATTTTTTAATAACAGAGATACTCCAATTCCACATTTTTCCATAAAAACTTACATTATCACTTATCAAAACCTATGTACTTACCTTCAGTTACGTAATCGAGGAAAAAAAGCATAATTTAAATAGAACTGTAGTCGAATTATTTTGAGGAATTCAGCGAATTAGTGTTCTAATCAGGGTGCCTTGACATAGATTTGAATTGGGTCTAATAAAAGACTGGGAATTCCGTTTTGCAATGAACCCTTGTGGGGTTTTACCTATTTAAATCACAGTTCAGTAATCTAAAACCCCAAATAATCGCTTAAGCGAATAATCGCTTAAGTGTGTGAACATAGACGTAAGACTCAAGAAGGGTTAACTACCCTTTATTTCTCAAAATAAATCGGACACAATCAGCTCCTAACTCGGAGCGCACAGCAAAGCCTCCGCTTGGGCTTGAACTTAAATTAACATGAAATTAAACTTAACTAAGCTTAACTAAACTAAGCTTAACTAAAGCTAACTGAAAGAAATAACCGAAGTTATCAAGATTCTAAGTAGTTGGCCCCTAAATCTTAATTAAGTCGGCGAAGCCAAACAAGGGCCTAAAGTACGGCAGAGCGTAGCAGTAGCTTAGAGAGACGTAGCCAAAAGGCAAACGTGCGCTAGTCAGGAACTCAGGCCCTTTAACGAAACTGAAAACATCGACTTAAATACTATTCTTACTCATTTGCATTAACCGCGTCTCTGAAAATACATTCTGGTAGGAAATTGTAAGTTGAAGCTAGAATGGATAGGAAAGATGCATAAACTTAAAATAACTCTTATTAAAATTAGAATAAACCTTGCACCCTAATTAAAATATAATAAGCGAAGCAAAATAAGAGAATAAAAGTCAGGTTTTTAAGAAATCTTATTTCTTACGCATGCCCTGAAAATGTTCAGTTCTCTGAAAGAACCATTAAACTTTCGGTATATTTATAAGAAGATTATTTTCGAAATTCAGTCGTTAGTTTACTCGTTCAATCGTTAGAATTCCAGAAGCAAACCATCAGTATTCGATTACTTTTGCCAGGAATGTAATTTCAAGCATTTTTCATGTATCATTTTTACATGTCCATTTAAACTTTACTATTTCTTCAAAAGAATTTTTTAAGATACGTAGACGTGCTTAAAATACTTTCAATACAGTCTTATTTTTATTAAAGTTAAAAAGTGATTTATCAATTCCTGGTGACGTTAGCGTCTATTTGCTTGAATATAACTGAAAGAAATGCCATTGGAATAAAAATGTAACCAACAATTATTTTGAAAGCGCTCGGCTTTATCGAAGTTAAAAGCTTTATATTATCCTAATGGACCTTTAATAATGTATCCAAAGAAATTGTAAAACGTATTTTTGTAATAAAAATAATATTTCATACACTTCATTTAAACCAGAACAAAGATTAAGAAATATTTTTCAGTAAATTTTCGAGTAAACAGTAAATGTCAGATGCTTTCTTGTTTTTTTAACCATACCCTATTTAACCAGACATATAATAAAGAACAAATTATTTTTCCTGAGAAAATAAGTTATGCTATGAAATTTATATAGGAATACTCCAAAATTTAACAGGAAAGCTATGTAGAAATATTAGAAATAGCACAAATCTTACATTTTCACGAACCGAAATCTTAAAAGATTTTAGAATGTCTCGCGAACTTCAGTAAAGGATTAAATAAGAAGAGAACACGTTTACTGAGTATTTAAAAATTTATAATTTAAGTAAAGTTTCAATATGCGTTTAACGAAAAATGAATTTATTAATATAGTTTTCAAAACACACATATTACAAAAGTATATCTACTTATAAAAAGACAATTTACTAAATAACGTACATAATTAATATCTTTAGGTTCATCTTGTTTGTATAATTTGGCAAGAATATTTGATTAACAAGCCAAAGTTCTGACATGTTCCATAAGCTTTTCAATCCCAAACAAGCATGGACAGTGGGAAATTATTTCAAGTTCTGAACAAGGCAAGTATTTAACAAAGAACGCTATTTTCAAAGGATGAAAAGATTAATTTTATAACAATAAAAAATCTCTCTTGACAAAAGCCCCACCAGTGACCGAGTGACTATGATCGCTGAATACTGGCAGTTTGACCTAGTTGGGGTTCGAAATCAGTGAAAGGGCTAGCTGCATGCTTAGGTTTTATGTTTCCCCCCGTGTTAATATGAATGCGAGTCAGTTCCCCAGGAAGTCCTCCCCGAAGGCATCCCTTCTCTTAGGTAGATAGCCATCATAGTTTTGTCATAATCAAATAACTTAATTTGTTTTGACAAATGAAGCTACCTATGAATACGTCGACCCATATAAATGATACATATATAAGTGTAAATCAATCCCGTATTTTGCTTCTGTAAATATCTTTTTGTCAACAAGCTGACGGTCTCTTGATAAATTCTGAAGTTTCGAAGTCAGAAAAAATATCTATAGTTCATCCTAAAGTTCAAGATAACTATACTTATTTACTATTTAAAAAAGACTTAAATTTATGTTTAATTTGGAATAAAAGCTATTTTTGTTAACTAATTTATAGCTGACTTCTAAATCTGCCTCCTTGCAGGTAGCATCATGGTACGTGTTGTTGTCAATGTTGAAACCATTTTCTAATTTATGTTTTTCTGCAGTTAGGAACTTACTAAAGAGATTATATTAGACATATACAGAAACAATAAAACCTTAAAAGAATGCTTTTTCTATCAATAAATAAAGTTCCAAGCTTAGATGTTCGTAAAGGTCGTGAGAAGTCTTATTAAAATATATATATATACTGCATATACGTTTAAAGATACAAACAGCCTTTTTAAAGCAAAATGAAAATTTCAATGTAGTGAAATATTCTTTATGCTTCAGTCATTAAAGACGAAACACTCTACTTCTTTTGGATGCTTATGGAGAAATGTTCAAATACCATGAGCACCTGTATTTGAATAAATATATATTATAATCTCTTCAAAAATACTGGGACCAACCAGCAATTGAATATCTAAAGCTATTTTATAGCACGAACCATTGTTCGCCAAAACAACGTTTTACTATCGTAGCTGCTCCTGATATTGTTCTGAAAAATCTTTATTTTAAATCAGAAAATTACTTAAAAATTAGTTTTAGTCAATATAAAATCTTTCTCGAATATATCCATTATTTTGACACAGTGCGGAACGTTCCATTTTTTAATAATTAAACGATCATGTATCTTTTAAATGTCAAAACTTGCTAAAACTTTTGACACATTTTAAAATTGAATATCTTCATAACTAACAGGATTATGATCGAAAATTTTCGGGACATATTTTGACATCGTATAAATTACATTTGTTGGCATTATTTTATATTTCAGTTATTAAAAGATCCTGAACAAAATTAAATAAAATACCTTCTTCGTCGTCAACAGCAAATTGCAATAAGCACTGTACGCAGCAGTATAGATAAACAAATCATTTAGACATTTTTTTCTGACGTTAGAAAAATGGTGTACAATTAAAATGAACTATTTGAAAAATAATTGTATAATATTTTCTTAAAAATTAAAGTTTCTTAATTTGAAAATGCAAACTCGATTATTTTTTAACATAAAATTAAACCTAATTTATTAAGTTTTACGCGAGAAGTATATTATAGTCATTTTATTCCCATATAAGATTTATAAAACTGCTTAAAATTTCTGGAAATTATGTCCAATTGTTTCATAAAAGTCATGCGCACATGCAGATTGAGTAAACTCTCGATGTCGCCCAAGGTTCAATCATTACGGAATTACAGTTTCCCTTGTAATTCCGTAAAGATTAGCTGAGGATAAAACACAGATATCTTGTTCGAGAGAATTTAATTAAGTGTAATTTTTCCAAGTGGGTCATCTGAAGTGTTTCAAGTTAACGTTGTTAAACTGTCGAGGTTTTACTCTTTCATTTCTCGCTTTATTGTAACCCACAAGGAATGAACAAACGACGTTCTGTATTTTAAATCTTATGTTGATAGTACTCAAAGCGATAATGCGAGAACATTTAAGAAATAGTGCTAAGCGAATTATTTTTAAATGATCATAATTTTAAAAGAATTGTGGAGTATCAGAATTGCGAATTATTATTAAATATTCATTAGATGGATTATAAATTAGTGTGAGGCTTATTATCGTATTCTGGATATTTAAATTAGTTATCCTAGGAAAAATTCTTTAGTCCATAAAATGTTTTCTCCCTTCTTTCTGTATGCCTTCGTGGTGTAATTGGAAGCATACTAAAGTGTATTCGAGGTTCGTGTCCCGGTGAGGGCACTGAAAAATGTATTTTCAGTTTTCTGACATAGAAAAATCCTAATGGCTCTAAGTGGCACCAGAACTAAAATGTGGTGGATAATATTTCATCATTACCAGGACTTGGAGGTTGCCCTTTAAAAAAGAGAGTACATATGGTATTTCCTCCCTTTTTCTAGCATGTCTTCGTGGTACAAAGGTAGCATACTCATACTCGGCGCGTATTTAAAAGATCCAAGTGTTGAGTCCCGACGACGGAATTTCTTATTTTTCACGTCTCCAGCATAAAAAAACCTAATGACTCTAAAATAAATTCTAGGATTTTGGATTTACAATTTCAATTATAATAAAAAAAAAAGAAAGTCTGAAAGCTTTAAAATTTTAAATTACGTCCATAGGTCGCTTTTAATATTTTGTGTGTTACCTTTATTTATTTAATATCATGTTCTTCGCACTTAAACCATAAAATTCAGTTCAACAGCAATACCGCAAAATAATTTTAAATTGAGCATAGCCTTGGAATTTCCGATACACAGTCTCACGCGCTGGAGATAAAAATGTTTTTTTCTGTATAACGTTGCCATGGCTCGCTTTGAAATCCTTGAGCTTGTTGATCAAAAATTCGTTAAAGTTTTGCAAAATATGAAATCTATAATAAAACAAATTCCAAATTTCAAATTTGAGTTTCCGGATGTCCCTACTCCCAGCAGGATTACGTCATTCAAAATTTGATGGCTCTAAGTATCGTTGTTTTATCACAATTCAAGAAACATATATACATTTATGCAGATTCTTCATTATTTAATTTCTTCAAATATAATACAGGGTGATAATATTTGGTGGCAACAATTTGAAAAATAATATGGACATTCAGAGTGATTCAACGCAAAATCTCAAAACGAAAACAATAGTCCTTCAGGAACAAAGCCCCTTTGGACTAAAAATAGTTTTGCATAATTTAACAATATTCTTCCTTAATTTTTAGATGTAAATCAAGCATTCACATTTGAACATCGATTACCTCATCGTTATTGATGTCGCTCGGGGAATACATAAATTCTATACTCACCAGTTTTCTTTCCCTGGACAGCGAGTAGCACAGGCAAAGAATAATGCATATTTTTTGGCACAGAAGACAAAAGGCTTTGCTGTCACTGCACTTGTTTCGCTAACTGTGGTTGATCGTGGTATCCAGAGTTTCTTCAAACTTGTGATTTTTTCATGGAAGAAGGAAGTAGTAAATGTCTTCAAGAAACGACGAGCGTAATTTATTTCGAATACATTCATCTCCCGTTATTTTTATGTAAATTGATGGGTTTGCAACTAGCACATGCCTGAGATCCAGTCCTTTTTTATCTACATTTAAAAATAATCGTCTGCTACGAACTCATCTCTTCGTTCATACTTCCTTATTCAAGATTTATAATAACAGTATTTATGCGGATTTATCAAGATAGCGACATGGCATTATAATCTTCAGCGCATCGCGTCTACAGTACAGAACTTTCAAGGACCGTTAAGATTTTCATGGGAATTAAATTTTGCCTTTGGCAGCCTTTAACATTTCCATAATGAATAATTTAAGTAGCTACCAGCAAATAAAAAAACAATTGTGAAACGTAGTTCGTTCCTATAATTTTATACTCTCCTAATCTATAATACTTTCTCTTTAAAGTCCAGTTACTATTCTGTTTTCGAGCAATTGGTTAAGACAGAATATTCTCAATCAATCATAGTTATCGGTTACTTCATCACTACGACGCAGCTTACTACATATATATCTAGAAATGATTATTTGTTAGGCACATACAGTTTTAAAACCTTATTGTAATATATGCTGTCGTGATTCCTTTTTATGACATCAATTTTAAGTGCTCTATAGACTCACTTATATTAAGCGAAGTTTGTAAAAACATTTGTTTGTGTCTATTCAGTGCAATAGATTCAATCAACAGGCACGCAGACTGATTTTTGAAAATATTTAGTGGATAAAGGGTAAATATATTTTAAACTAACTGTATTTCTCCTCTTCAAAAGCGTAATATTTTAAATGCAGCTTCTGAGAAACGTAATTTTAATTGTGGCGTTTACGATTAAGAAGTTTCGCAGTTTTGAAAATAATTAAATCCACTGCAGAATATCGCAAAGGCGCTATCTCACTATTGCTGATATATTTTATAAATTTCAGAGAGACAATTTTTTTCTGATTGAAACTGATTCACGTAATTCAGAAGTAGCACCATCAAAATACGAACAGCAGACACCGTCACCAAATAATAATATTAACGTATCTTTGTTTATTACGTAGTAATCCCCGAAGATGAAAATTTTCAATATATAGAAAATATTGAATTAACCCAACTTATATATGTTGTAATTAAGTTTCTAAGTGCAAACATTCTGGTATAAAATAATTTGAATTAACTATTTCATATTAAATTAACACTGGATCAATATTTTAACGGCAGCTATTTGAATACTTATTACTCAGGCTTTAAAATTAATTAGTCATTGCGAGAAGAGTGGCTTGTGCTTTAGAGGAAAAGCTTTCTTGATATCCTTTATGGAATATATGTTAGGGAATTCAATTTTATAAATACATAATATAAAAATAATATCAGTTTATTTTTCTGCAATTTTGCCTTCAAATGTCTTTTTGGAAATGCCATAATCATATATAAATGGCGTTTCCCTCTTAAAATCTAAATATTTAATTATTACCGTATACTTCAAGCAATATAATCCTAAGCAATAACATTTTTCTATACAAAATAAATAAAGAAATATAATGATTAATTCAAAAATAAAACCCCAAAGATGCCGATATCCTTCTTGCAAGGCTATTAAATTATGCTCCTGAAATATTTATAGCGAAACTGCCTTCTAAACGATGTAAATATACATTGATGAAATATTCATAGAATATATAAATATCGTTTGCAAAAACATTTACTGTAACTTAGAAGCTGCTACTGCATAAACCACGGCATATAAATAAATGCGAATGAAATTTTAAAAACAATTCAGCCTATCACCGGTTTTTTTTAATGTTCGCAAACTGGCATTACAAAAGTGATATAATTATCGAAACACAGATTTAAATATCCATGAAGCAGATACCGCTATTTTATGAGTGGAATTATATTAAGATTTCCTCTAATGTTTGAAGGGAAAATAAAAAGATGCACTCGTTTTGCTGAAGCTGAAAAAAGTCTTAAACTCTAGAATTACAAAACGCGTGGCTCGCATCAGAGATAGTTTTTATGCTACATAAATATTTTAAAATTCATTTATTTTATTGCATTCTCAAGTCCTCAAAATGAAGCTTTCTGTTTTCCAGGTACAAACATTAGCTTTAATTGCCCGTGTCAGCAGTTTTAATACATTCAGATATTTATTGCATATCAGTAAAACGTTTTTAAAATTATTTTTATAAGGAAGATTAGCCTTTATTTATTTTTTGAAAATAAATGCTTTTGGAAAAGGATGGCATTTAAAGGCCTGTAAGAAAAAATAGGTAAAATAAAATATATAGTATAATGATAGTATACTGGTATAAATATTGATAAAATCTATGTTTTATGCCCATATAATGTAAGTACGACTAAAAGTACAGTTGCGTAAGTAATTCAGATTGCGTTTTCTATGTCTCGAAAGGGAAACTTAAAGATATGTATTATATTTATATATAGTACTGCTCTAATATAGGTAATTTGACACAAAATCGAGCTTTTTCTGAAATGGCATGTCAATGTTTTCCCATATTTCGATTCTACGTCTCAAATCATACCAAAATATTGAATTTTGAAATTTTTGGTGAGAAATTTATGGGGAAATTAAAAAATTTATGTTGGTAATTTTTTTTTTCAGTTTGCGCCTAGAATAATTCATTTGGCGAACTTCTTAATTTACAGCAACCTACTTTCCTTTCTTTTTCTTTCATTGCAGACGAACGGCAAAAAGTGATCGTTCATACTTTCAAATAATTTTAACAAAGCACGTAGACGACATTTGGCGTTATTATGGCTTAGAATGAATATGCCGAACTTAAAAACGCGCCAAGATATAAATTCTCATATATCTTAGGAAATTTTGAATAAAAAACCCTAAT
>KK118948.1:185986-199372 GCA_000611955.2 Stegodyphus mimosarum
ACATATGACTTTGCACGGCCTATTAAATTTTATACTTTTTTTTGCTTATTTCCTCGATTTTCATTATAGATATATTTCTCATTCAATTAATTCAGTTCTCAGTTCGCGGTAAGGCAAAAACACATAAAAACTCAAAACATCTTCATAAAAAATTGAAAAATATAAAAAAGCATAAAATGACAAATGCAGTTAAAGCAGTTAAAAACAGTTTTTACAGTTAAAATTAGACTTTCTACGCAAAAACAAGCAATTCGGCCATCGGGCCAGAAGGCATATTTTTCTCTGCACACAACTGAAAGTTTAATTTTCTTCCCACTCGGCAAAAGGACTCCGAAGGTGCAGAAACTGAGCTAATTCACTACTCTGCTAAGTTTCAAATATAAACAAATGCCTGTTCCGTTAGGCTTAGTCGTACTTAAACAATTTTAAATTGTTGATAATTCTACAAGTCTTTCATGCAAATTAACTAAAAGCATAAAAACCTTAACTTGAACATAAGAACAACATAATTCAATAGCGTTTAAGGCAAAAAATGCATAACCTTAACCTGAACGTAAGAACAACATAATTCAATCATTTTAAAGCAAAAAATGCATAATTTATCGATATATATGTATAAAAAAGGGACCTCACCGAGTCAAGTAACAGACTGGTTTTCAAGCAACGAACTGGACGAGTCAAGTAACAGACTGGTATATATATATATATATATATATGTGTGTGTGTGTGTGTGTGTGTGTGTGTGTGTATACTTTCGGTGTAGCCGATTGCAACCAAAAAGGGAGGTGCATAACTACATGTTATAGCAGTCCAATGAACAAAATTTCAACGTTCTGAGGTTACTCGTTTTTGAGTTATACGAGATACATACTACGTACACGTACGTACTGGCGTCATCAAAAATCTCTTCTGAATGCCCTTTAAATCCCTTTTTTGATCAGTTTTATGAGAAAGAGAGCTTTATTCTGTCCGTACATACAGGACACCGAAGACGAATTCCTGCCCTAGATATGACCTTTCACGAAACTTTATCCGATCTCCAGGAGACCATCCAAACGGGCATAGCCCCCAAGGTTCTCTCCGGACTTTATGCATAGCATTGGACGGAAAAGAAAGCTCGGACAATATGAAAGGTACGAAGCCACCTTTGCAATCGCGAAGCACTCCAGTTGCAACGATTAAATTCGATACGATATTCCATCCGGCAAGTCAGTCCCACAGCGGAGCACCGAATTGGAAGCAAAAACCAACCTTTCCTCTGCAAGGAAAGCGTCATATCTAATCATGTTGCGACGTCACAACCAAGGGGCATACAGGACAGTACCAGTACGATTCCTGCCAAGACTGAACCATCCCCCTAATGGAGTTTCTAGTCCTGTGAAGACATTATATACTCCGTGGTTGAGACTGAATAAGTATAGTCCTAGCCAGTACTTTCCAGGAATTTGCCTGAGTCTACTCCCAGGGGAAGATATTCGTACATATAGATGTTACTCAAAAATATCGGTCAGATGGATTTGAGAGCGGTCAAAATGGATATTTTCTTTCAAATTTTTCGCCATTACAATAGTTCCTTTACTTCGCACAAGGGAGTAAAAATTGGTAAAATAAAATATAAACTTTAATTTGTAGCAGCTTCTTAACTCTCCTTTTTATTTTGGTTATTTCCCTTTTCTATTCGGAAAACAATAATAAATCTATCTTAAGTACGTCATTTCAAAATTAATCCTTCCACATGGCATTTGTGTAATGCTAATGATGTAGACACTTTCACAATGCTTAAACCAATAGCAATTACTAACATTTGCGATCCCAAACCTTAATTAGCCAATAAGAAGAAAACCAAACCCCAAACGAAATCATTCTTAACCTAAACCTTTGAAGCATAATTCGCGTATTTCTTCTCCGCTTCAATCTATTGCTAGCTTGCTGTAATTTGCTTCTCTTTCTCATTTTAAATATGAAAAGATTAAAAACTTATAAATGCAGTTATTGAAGACTGGGGGGCTTTATTTATCGGAAGTACTATTTGTTAACTACACTCATGTCCATAAATTAAGGATAATACAAATTCAGGCTGGAAGAGTTAGAAGCAAAACAAATTTGACTTATTTGTAAAGCTTATTTATTAAACAAAAGGTAAAGAGCAAAAGAAGATGCTATATGTTTGATATTATTAAAACAAATTAGCGATTTTTTCTCCCTGGAGCAAATTACAAAAAAAACCTATTTACGAAAAACCAATATTACATGGTTGGTATGATTGTTAATACATTGTATGTCTCCCAGACGATGCAATACAGCCAGTACAACACTTAGGCATGCTGAGTATCAAATTATCGATCTGATCTTGGGGGATATTACAGCACTCAAAACGCAATGCTCTCCGAAGTTCCTGTAGACATGTAGGAGGAGGTTGACGGGCTGCAACTCGTCGGCCAAGCATGTCGCACACGTGCTCTCCGGTGAGAATGCTGGCCAGTCCATACGGGTGATATCCTTCGATTTAAGGCATTCGCTTACGATGTTTGCACGGTGAGGACGGGCGTTGTCATCCATAAACACAAATTGTGCGCCCATGCCGCCCTGAAACAAACGTACATCTTGTTCCAGAATGACGTCCCGATAGATTTGGCTTGTCATGGTTGCAATTTGAACAAGCAGGTCAGCTCTCGAACCCAGAATAATTCCACCCCAAACGAGCACTCTGGCACCACCGTAACGGTGTCGGTCACTGATGTTTTCTTGGTGGTAACGGGTACCTGGAGCTCTCCATATGAACGTCCGGCGAGAATCAGACTGCAAGCTAAACCTGGACTCGCCGGAAAACATCACACAAGCCCACTGTTGCGATGTCCACAATGCATGCTCTCTACTTCAGGCTAACCGCAGGCGACAGTGAGTTGCAGTAAGTGGAACGCATCTGACAGGTCTACGAGCATAGAGACCAATATGCCCTAAGCGTCTGTACACGGTCTGCCTTGAAATTGTCGTACCAGTGGCTGAAGAGAGCTAACGGGGCAGGTCTTAGGCTGTGCTCCGCCTGTTTGTTTGGGCAGTAACTGCCAAATAGCTGTCCTCATTCGGCGTTGTAACTCTGGGGCGAGCTGTGCTGTAAAGTCTACTCACATTACTATTATCTTGGAATCGTTGCCAAAGCCTGGAGATGACACTCTGGGCAATTCCAAGTTCGTCTGATACTTCCAGTTGCGTACGCCTACATTCCAGACGGCCGATAATTCTACCACGTAAAAAATCATCCAAATGCGTCCTTTGTGTCATAGCTATTCGATTATTGCACTGAAATGCTTATAAAGCGCCTAAGAACAATTTTACTTCTTTGCCTGTTATTCCTCATATATCACTCTCTTACACTCTCGTTATTGTGACGTACCATCGGTGTCATTTGGTTATTTCCTGAAATTTGCACATGATTCTTGAAGATGTGTGTAGTGATTTTACAGGTGATATATTTATTTTAGAGTTCGATTTCTGCGTGATTCCGTTTTATCCTTAATTTATGGACATGAGTGTATATAGAAGTTTTCACGCGGCTGTGATTACTGTTATCACTTTAGGCGCCCATTTCCGAAATCATGCATCTATATCATTTAACATTGGCATAAAAATTTTTCTTTTTGCACTGTCAGCATATCGTCGCTTACCTCTCTTTCTTCAATAATATTAATTTAAGTACAACACTTAGGCATGCTGAGTATCAAATTATCGATCTGATCTTGGGGGATATTACAGCACTCAAAACGCAATGCTCTCCGAAGTTCCTGTAGACATGTAGGAGGAGGTTGACGGGCTGCAACTCGTCGGCCAAGCATGTCGCACACGTGCTCTCCGGTGAGAATGCTGGCCAGTCCATACGGGTGATATCCTTCGATTTAAGGCATTCGCTTACGATGTTTGCACGGTGAGGACGGGCGTTGTCATCCATAAACACAAATTGTGCGCCCATGCCGCCCTGAAACAAACGTACATCTTGTTCCAGAATGACGTCCCGATAGATTTGGCTTGTCATGGTTGCAATTTGAACAAGCAGGTCAGCTCTCGAACCCAGAATAATTCCACCCCAAACGAGCACTCTGGCACCACCGTAACGGTGTCGGTCACTGATGTTTTCTTGGTGGTAACGGGTACCTGGAGCTCTCCATATGAACGTCCGGCGAGAATCAGACTGCAAGCTAAACCTGGACTCGCCGGAAAACATCACACAAGCCCACTGTTGCGATGTCCACAATGCATGCTCTCTACTTCAGGCTAACCGCAGGCGACAGTGAGTTGCAGTAAGTGGAACGCATCTGACAGGTCTACGAGCATAGAGACCAATATGCCCTAAGCGTCTGTACACGGTCTGCCTTGAAATTGTCGTACCAGTGGCTGAAGAGAGCTAACGGGGCAGGTCTTAGGCTGTGCTCCGCCTGTTTGTTTGGGCAGTAACTGCCAAATAGCTGTCCTCATTCGGCGTTGTAACTCTGGGGCGAGCTGTGCTGTAAAGTCTACTCACATTACTATTATCTTGGAATCGTTGCCAAAGCCTGGAGATGACACTCTGGGCAATTCCAAGTTCGTCTGAATTACTTCTTTCCTGTTATTCCTCATATATCACTCTCTTACACTCTCGTTATTGTGACGTACCATCGGTGTCATTTGGTTATTTCCTGAAATTTGCACATGATTCTTGAAGATGTGTGTAGTGATTTTACAGGTGATATATTTATTTTAGAGTTCGATTTCTGCGTGATTCCGTTTTATCCTTAATTTATGGACATGAGTGTATATAGAAGTTTTCACGCGGCTGTGATTACTGTTATCACTTTAGGCGCCCATTTCCGAAATCATGCATCTATATCATTTAACATTGGCATAAAAATTTTTCTTTTTGCACTGTCAGCATATCGTCGCTTACCTCTCTTTCTTCAATAATATTAATTTAAGGTTGTTAAGAGGCTCAAATTATTAAGAATGCGTTCACAAATTTCCCTTCTTAAAGTAGTATATTTTATGTTCAGAATGTGTTTGCATTTACTTTTTCATGATTTGGCTGTAATCCTTTTTAGCTATGTAATCATCAAAACAGATTTCATTGAATATATATATCCAGATATAACAAAATACGATGGCTTATCTAAGAAATGACTGGCGACCACAAAATTAGCTATTCTGAATTTGGTGTTATCCCCCCAAAGTTCATCTGTTCTCCCAAATTCGAGATCCTTCCACGTTATATAACAACCTAAAATTAGCCAATAGCAGTTTAGCTGTACTTATGCACCTAATTAGTATAAATACCTTTCGCAAGCAACTACTTCATTCCTTTTCTTAAATTCTACCATGCAACAAGTCTACGCCGCTTACGCTTTTCCATCTAAAATGCTTACGTCGTACTTTTAAAACCAGTTTACATAAAAATTATCGTACTTAACTATCATTAGATAAATGTCTACCAAGATTATTTGCTATTTGTGAAAATAAAGATTGGTGATTCGTCAAAAATTCAATTTTATTACCTTCGGCATCTTGCCTTTCACCCTCAGCCACTACGACTGTCGAATGCTAAAAGTACCAGTGTCATATACGCGCTTTAAATACCACATATAGTATGTATACAAAATTAGAAGAAAGTTAAAGCACTAATTTGCAATAGACTACTTTAATTTAGTTATGTCTTCTTTTTAACTTAAAAGTAGCAAAAGTTTACAATAAATCTCTCTGTAAATTACGTCATTCGAAAATTAGCCCATGTCACATGATACTACATGGTGCTAAAGACACAAGTACTTGCGTAACGCTTCAGCTAATAATAATATTGGAATTTCAGAACTAAAACTTTAGCAACCAGTAAAAATGAAGTGGAATCAAAACTGAATCATTCAGGAACCAGATGTTAATATTGGAATCGGCTCATTATTGTCTCGCGTTTTCCTACACTAACATAATGTAAATCAAAATTGATTGTTATAAAGGTGTAGAAAAGGCAGAAATATGAACGAAAACGAGCGCGCAGATTTCGTCCATTCTACTGCATAATTTAGGTTAAGAACCTGTTAAGTGTCGAATAAAATAGCGTTTGAATAAGTCATTACTACCACTAACATCTTTATGTACCGTTTATTTGTTCATCATGTATCTATTTCTTCATGAGTCGGGTTTCATCGTCATGCATCTACGTCATAATCAAAACTGATTTCGTTACATAATTGTTACGCTGTTATTACGTTATTTATTTCGTCACATATCACATATCCTAGCATGATCATGAAGATTCTTGTAGCTTTAAATAGCAAACCTACGGAACGTTTTGAGTATGCAATTAAATTAATGATTTTTGGTCTTTGGCATACGATTTTCATTCAAGAAGAGAATTTAACAGAGTAGGCTTTCAAATGTGAAAATAGTATGCAAATGATATTCATTCTTAGTAATGTGATACACATTGTAAGGTTTTTTACTTAAACTGATAATGTTAAATAGTCCCAAACCCTGACAGACGTAAAACGAATTATGGCTATGTCTGAAGTAACTACAGAGACTTAAATTGTTTAAAGAATATTACAACAGAAGATTCAACATAAGACCCAAGCACAAGGACTAACAGACCTGACACTAACAGAACCAAGCACCACTTGTGGCTACGTAACTAAAGTAACTGTCAAATTCAAATTTAGAACCCGAACTAGTAGTCAAAGATTACACAGTTAAATCTAAATCTAAGCTGGCTCGAAACCTTTAACTGGCGTGAGTTAGTGATTGGATGAGTGCGAGTGAGTAAGTGCATGAGTGCGAGTGTGTGAGTGCATGAATGCGAGTGAGTGAGCCGCTCAGATGTCTTCCCACCACGGAGGTGAACCAAACGGAATTGTACACAACCCCAAAGAAGAAATCTATTACTTGTCGAAATGTGGACAAATTAGTGATAATAATCAATGCATATTATAAAAGTAAGTGCACAATGTGCGCACCACTAAAACTGAGAAACGAGTCCTGGTACGATCAAGGGAATTATACGGTGTGGTAGCCTTTTATGCCCCATCCATGAAGGAGGTTCCCGTTGTTTACCTGAAGGGTGTGCTTTTGAAGGTCTGGAAATTGCGCTTTTTGAAATTTCTAGAGCAGTCCAGAACTTTCTAGAGCATTCCACAACATTTCAGAACGTTCCGGAACATTCTGGAACATTGTAGAACGTTCAGGAATAGTCTGCAACGTTCGAGAACATCCCAAAATATCCCAAATTATTGTGGAACATTCCAGAACATTCTCGAATGTTGTGGAACATTGTGGACCATTCGAAGCTTTTTTTTGTATGGGTGGGGCTCCCCACTGGTAGGAGTATATAAAGCAAGATCTGTTGTGAGTTCGAGCGTCAGTTCTTATCAGTGAAGTGCAGTGAGCAGCAGTGAATTTCTTATCTGTGAAGTGCAGACGACCTGCCTCATTGAACTCAACAGTGATTTCTGCAGCATAGCTTCTACTGAAAACGAACTCATCGACCAAATTTATCCAAACATTCTTCACAACTATACCAATTCGGAGTGGCTATTTCAGAGGGCAATTTTGGTAAGTAAAAATAATATTATCGACTATATTAAATGAAAATTCCCCGTAAAGATAGAGAATATATGGTACAAATCGATTGACACGATGGAATCGTTGAAGAAAGTGTTAACTTCCCTACAGAATATAAACTCTTTGCAAGTACCAGGAATACTATTATAAACCTTTCGACTGAAAATAGGATCTCCGATGATACTACTCAGAAATCTCAACTCACCTAAACTATGTAATGGAACAAGAATAGTCGTCAAACAGCTATCGAATAACATCATCAGAACCGAAATTATGATTCGAAAGGACAAAGGACACTCAGTATTCATCCCCAGAATACCATAGATATCTACCGAATTGCCATTCTAATTTAAAAGAATGAAATTTGCAATCAAATTAGCCTATCGTTTTAAAATTAAAAAAGCGCAAGGATAAACTTTAAAACATTGCGCCATCAACCTCAAAGGCTCCTACTTTTTTCGCGGTCAGCTATATATAGCTTCCTCTAAAGTAGGAAATTCGAATAATCTGTGCATATATACCCTGGATACCAAAATAAAAAATGTTGTTTATAAATAAGTATTGTAAGTAGTTACAATATGCTATTAAAAATACTTCTTATATTTAAAGTTTTATCCTTTTATTCCAACTGCCACACAATCTCATACCAACTCCTTGAGTCAAGCCGGGTACTCCTGCTCGTAATCTAATAAAGTACAAATGATTCCAAAATTTTGAGCAGATTAATTACTGTGTGCGAATTCTGTACTTACAATTTACGTTGAAAGGTAAATTATGTGGAGATGCTTATTACAATTAGTCATCCGTACTAGTGATTCCACAAGCTCCATTTCGAAATATAAATAAAATCAGCTAACTTATTTAATCAATATGATACTACGCAGGCGTACTAGAAAGCAATACAGTGAATATACATGCTATAACGAATATAACATGATAACATAGAAACGCATAAAACATACATAAGTAGATAAATCGCAAATATCACCGAGTTATACAATTGAAAACAATAGTTGAAAAAAAAAGACTTTCCCATATTATCTGCTGTGTACTATGCTACTTACTGTTCTAATATAATATTCTCTTTTGCAGAAATGAACTAACTATTACTAAATAATATTATTTTTTACTCTAACCGGCATATCAAATTCAAATGTCAGCAGCAATAACGCAAAGCCGAATAATTACTAAGTTATCCAAGCTGACAAGAAATAGTTACTCTGCGTGCCCGCGAGAGGCAGAAACACGGTCTTCCTTAGAATCCAAAAACCGTAGCTTAAATATACTCAATTTATATTCTGGTGAGAAAAACGGAAAGGAGAAATTATAAATAACTGATTAATATAAATAATAAATCTTTCAACATTTTAAAGTGAAATCTTAAGCTATTTTCGTTTACACAGACTTCAAGTACATCTAATGGTCTCAGCAACGACAGGCAAATTTCCACAACTCTGAATAAATATTGAATTATCGAATTTCATGTTTTCCAATACCTGCGTTAAAATACAAAGAAAAACTGACACACGGTAAAGAAAAATTTTATCAGAAAAAGAAATGTTTTAGTTTCGTTCGAGGAAAAGGAATATCGATGATGGATCATGACTACGCACAAAATTTGCATTGCAGAAAATGGCAGTCAAGCGAAATGTTTCTAGGCAATTCTTTTCCTGTCTTTTTACGGAGAGGGAGGGAGGATTTACTTGTAATCTTCAAAATAACATCCAATTTTAAAATCGTTAAATCCATGCCAAAGGGGCAACAAATCAAGAATTTGATCACGTTCAATCTTTTGTAGTTGATCATTCAATTCATGAATAGGAAAATAAAGAGTTGTGCATAATAAATATGCGACCTGTGGATTCATTAATAACAACAACAAAATAGAAAATCTGAAATGTTTCAGATTTTGAATTACGTGTGTTACCTTTATGTATTAAATATCATGTTCTTTGCACTTAAATCATAAAATTAAGTTAAAGAACAATATCGCAAAATTATTTCAAATTGAATAGAATTTCC
Source organism: Stegodyphus mimosarum (assembly GCA_000611955.2). Taxonomy (NCBI): domain Eukaryota; kingdom Metazoa; phylum Arthropoda; class Arachnida; order Araneae; family Eresidae; genus Stegodyphus; species Stegodyphus mimosarum. Next base: position 195,584 of record KK118948.1, read on the forward strand.
TATACACAATTTCACGCGCTCGTGATAAAAATTTTTTTTCTGTACAACGTTGCCATGGCTTGCTTTGAAATCCTTGAGTTTGTTAATCAAAAATTCGTTAAAGTTTTACAAAATATGAAATCGATAATAAAAGAATTACCATTTCAAATTTGGGCTTCCAGATACCCATATTCGCAGCAGGATTACGCCATTCAAAATTCGATGGCCCTAAGTATCGTCGTTTTATCAGAATGCGAGAAACATACATGCATTTATGCACATTCTTCATTATTTAATTTCTTTAAATATAATACAGGGCTGCAATATTTCGTGGCAATAGTTTGAAAAAAGAACCGACATTTAATGTTTCCGACGCAAAATCGCAAAACGGAAACAATAGTCCTTCAGGGACAAAGCCCCTTTGGACTAATAATAGAAATAACAATGATAATTCCTTTATTGGTACTGCAGTTAAAAAAATTAGATTATCACTGACAGGTTCAGGCATGCTGTTGGGGACGGGTTCAATACTGGGCATATGTGTTTGTGAATCTGGTGTCGTTACGACATGGAGCTACTAAAGAACTGTTTAGCCAAAAGTCTTTATAAGAAGTTGGTGGCTGTGAAAAATGAATACGAAAATCTCGGATTCTAATCTCTTCCGAAACGCTTCGGTTAATGCTGGGAGGAAATAAGACAGATAACCGTCCTGTGCTTTATTTAAATCAAAAATATAATCCAATACATTGAGTTCCGTAGAACAAAAATATGTTTTTCTTGCAGCTCCTTTAAAAAGAGTATTTTTCAGCTTCTGAACAGCGATTTCAATCTGTTGATCTAAAAATATTCGCTATTACTGACGCATTTCAAAATTATTCAAACAGAATGGGATTTATTTCTCAGAATGTTTCCTGTACCACTGTGAACTATTTTTTTAGCATGCCACATGCTTGAAGCTGCAAATAAAATACACAGATGGCTTGAACAATGATGGAATTTTAAGCTCAGAAATATCAGCCTTATTGATTTGTACAAAAAAACTGAAAGCCTTAAAATCGCTGAAACAACCTTGTATTTGGCGTACATTTACTAAAACACTCAATCGATTTCGAGGGCAACTACAGGTCCCTCCTCATGAGAACGAAATTTCTAGAAAGGGTACCAACAACCTCAAGAAAACATTCCAAGTTCCAAGTTCCACTTATGCCGAGATTATCAAGCATTCTGCTTGATGTGTTCCGGCTGTCATCAGATGTTTGCACTGTGGGCGCTGAAGAGAGAATTAGTCCGAAGCGTGTCAAGAAAACAACCTCAGTAACGGCTTTTTATACCCTCGGCTAGAACCATGCGCGAGGAGGCAACGCCATCTATCGGCAAAATAATAACCAAGAATTATGTTAATAGAATTTTAAAAACATTAGGAAGGACTGGATTGGATTTAAAATCATTCACTAAACATGCTAAATCTTTGTGAATGTGAAAAGCATCAAGAAAATCCAATTCCCCGACGGAAGAAGCCTTTTGGATAATTTTTGCAGATCCAAAACAAAATTACGATTAAATTTCCAACTATGATACGCTGTTGAAGACTTGTTATTTTCGCCCTTTCGGACATTTATCCAATTTTTCGGAATTTAAAGCTTGACCATCCTTAAATGTCATTTAGAAATTGAACAATATTTTGGCTAACATATTTAAGTACTTAAAGGTATTTGATTTCAAAATTTCTGTTTATGATATTGCTACGAAATGCCCAGCTGCGGTTTAAGGTTGCCAGAAAGTGGCAAGGAGAGACAGGGTTGCCATATTTCGCGCGAAACCGCCTATTTGGCGTCAAAATTCGCGATATGCCGTAGACGAAGCGAGAACATTCTAGAATGAATTCTTACCGGTTTTCCGGAAAATGTTCTGGAACAAATCACGAAATAGTTTGCTGTTTTCAGCAGCATGGAAGTTGGTTTTTTGACCTTAGGTTATTCAAGAGACAAATATTTGTGTTCTTACGTAATTTTATAAAATATATAAAGCTAGTGATGCTGTATATTATTTATATAATCATTGTGTCACGTTAATTTATTAAACACATAAAGTAAATTAAATTATTGTACAAAATAGATAGATCTAATAACTATGATATGATGAAACATTAAGACAAAATGTTTGCCTTAACTTTATAGTTATTTAATGATTTTTATTATTAAAGCTTTTAAGTACTTGAACCAGCGACCAAGCGGTAAAATCGCTGAACATTGCTAGTTCCGATATGGGTTCGATTTCAGGCGAGCATGCTGCCTTCATGGACATTTTCGTCGTTTTCTTCGTCGTAAATTTTATACGAGGCAGTTTTCCTGCAAAAGGCATCCACGAAGGCATCCCTCCCCTAAGGTAGATAGTCTTAGTTCGCGATGCCACAATCAACTAAACCAAACCTTTAACTATTTATAAAACAATATATAAATAGTATTTGATCCACAGACTTTGTTTACCTAATGAATATTTAATCAAGAAGCAGGATCTTGAATGTTTCATATTAGGTCCAAAACATTGATGTATACTCTAGTTATTTATTCTGATGATTAGAATTTGATTAAAACTGCTATTTTCTGAGTCGTTAGAAAATATTAATTTTATTTATTTATAGAAATTTATTTCATATGACTCAATTTTCCAAAATGTAAAAAGAGATAGAATTCATGAAAAATTTGTTCATATATTATTTCGAGAAAAACATAAAAGAAGACAAAAAATGATTTCCTGGGTAACTGTGTTCTCGTGAATATTTTGAAAATATTCGATGCACCATAAGATGTGGAATATTTTACGATTCATCCTATTCGCTGATTTTCCAGTTTCGAAGGAATATTCGAATCCAACATAATGGATGACAATACGTTCCAATATTTTTTCAGAAGCACGGCAAAGGAAATCCACTAAAGATCTTTGAAGTCTTGTTTACTGTAAGCTATAGCTATAACTTTGCTTTTAAATATTGAATGCGATGATACATTTTGTTGCAACGACTGTCAAAGCAAGGATGCATTAAAATATGTTTCTTTCCAGCCGAAAATTTAAGACCATGCCATAAATTTAGATCTACTGCTAAACTATGCCAAGCCACAAACGTGACAGTGTAGTGATAAAACTGTGAAAAGGAAACATTTTATTGTTATCTGCCAAAAATTTGAAAAAGGAAATTATTATTTAAAATAAAAAAATTGAAGATATCCAAACAAACATGCACTTACTTCCGTCATCCAAGAATTGGACATAAATGCTGCTGGTACGTCATGTATTTAACAAAAGCATTGTTTATTTTTATGTTATTTTTAATACCTTCAAGAAATGTTAATATCGAAAAATCTTTCTTTTAGTATCGTTCCATTGTTAAAAACCTTGCTTCAGATTAAGATATGAATTGAACGCTTCCTGTCCGCAAATACAAACAAATCTGTTGCTGTATTAGAGAAATCAGTATTGAGCTTTGTATGATTTTTAATTTAAGATGAAATTTTTATAGCCTTTCTTATATCCTCTGATCCTTATCACTTTCTATATAAAACCCTGATTTATAACATTGTGCCTTTTGCAAAGTGAATTTGTTTAAGCCTTTCAAATAATTTGCACAAAATACGGTTCTAGGGACTTACATTTATTTTAACTAACGCGTTAAGTTTAATTTTACGCTTACTTTCCTATAAGCCTTCATTTTCCCTAATTGTCTCAATGCCAGAATATTTAAATTTGGTAACACGCGTGAAGTAATCAAATTCTACCTTCATGGGAAAATGTTTAAATACCGAGTTCTAGAAG
>KK118948.1:199384-218675 GCA_000611955.2 Stegodyphus mimosarum
TAAGAGATTGGTCGAACACTGTACTTTTTGTAGCTTGAGCTTCTGTTTTGCACTTTTTGCTGGTTAACGTGGTATAACAGTCTATTACTTTGCTACCACTAGATAATTGAGGCCGTTATAGGAAACATGATTATCTGAGCCCTGTAAAGAAATTCTACTACTTGTTACTTTCTTCGAATTTCTAGCTTGGTTCTTGTTATTTAAGTTACTGCCCGAGTGAGGCGTAGTGTGTTAGCATCAAATAGACGCCCTGTGAATTTTAAAAGAGTTCATAAAGGTTTTTCTTACCCTTCTCCCGTGAGGCTTCTAGACGTATTTCTGCTGTTACATTAGAAGGCATACGAGAGGGTGTCACAAAGTTACTTCCAATAAATATTAGTAAAAAATAAACATCTATTTGAAAATTTTATGAAGCATGTCATATTTTTATCTAACAAAATGAGAAAATATGGAAATAAATATGTTGCTTGTCTGTAATAAAAATTAAATATGTTACTCCTATAAGCATATACTATGAGGGAAATTCAATTTAAAACCAAAGTACTTGTTATGAGGAAATAGGGAAGTTTATGCATACAATATTTTTTACCTAGTCATTATGACGTGCAATAGACGAATTTTAGCACTTTTGTATGCACATGAATATCTTGAGAAAAGAATGTTTTTGGTAATGAATGTATGTGCATCACGGTTTTTATCTCTTCATTGCTTTAGGAATCCGTAACTCCGCCTCTTTAAGCCATCCTAATACATAAATGTAAATATGGGCAAGGCCTAGTGAATAAGGTGAACGTATGAGTCCTTCTGATTTTAAATCCTAGATTGACTCAACAGTTAAGCGAGCAGTATGCAGTCAGGCATTGTAATGCAATAATTATATACCTGAAATCAGAAGCCTTCGTCGTTTATTACTGATTGTAAGGCCAAGGCGATTTAGAAGCAGATCATCATAAGATGTACTGGTCAGTATTACATCCTTTCCCATGTAATGCTCATAAATTACCCCATTTGCATCCAGCGATGAGCTGTGGTGCCATTTCTTGCTTGGTTATTTAATTTCAGATTGTTAATATTGCATTCATGATTCATATCCTGTTACAATTCTTTATAGAAATTCAGCTCATTTGACCTGTAAATAATGCAAAACTTTCGTGACGTCGAAGCATACATCGACGCCATGGTCTCGCAATTCCGTTGTCACCTGAAGTTTCAGCCATTTCGTCGACATATTACTGAAGAACATTAGACATATTACTGAATCAACTAAACTAAAACAAACCATTCGTGCCAAATTAATGTTTATCCTGTAATCCAGCCTCAAGGAAGAATACCCTACGTCATGCGGCCCAGTGGTCTACATCAGTGATATCCAGTATGTAGTACGCATACCCCTGGCATTTTATGTCGGACGAGGATTTAATTAAAGGTACAGGAATTAATTAAAAGTGCAGGAAAAATTATTAATAATCATTATTATGGTGAGGGAAAAAAAGAAAAGTTATAATACAAAGAAACAAATAAAAGCAAAATCTTTAGAAGTTTAAACTCGTCATTGAAAAAGAAAGGAGAAATAATTTCCCCCTTATCATAACTTCTGAGTCATTGGTACCTGAAGGTACTTGAAAAGGGCATATTACTTTAAAAAAAGTACATGAAAACATAAGTGATAAGACATTAAACTCTTTTTCACATGCATTAAATTTGTGGAAAGAAAATTCTTAATTCACGCCTGCACTTGAAGCAGTTATTGTAACAAACATGATGATGTTCCTGATTTAAGATTTGAACTCTTCAGATCTGATCCTGATTTCAAAATATTATACTCAGCAAAGAGGGCTCAAAGATAATCTATAATAAGGCTTAAACAACAATATTTACTAAGCTTGTTTCTCATGTTTTTAATCAATTTTTAGATATACATTGTGATATAGTATTATTTACATTGCATTCAAATGTAACGGATATTAAAATTTTCTTATGCATCAAGTTTTAGTTTGAAGTTTAGTGTGAACGAAATTACAGTTTTAGTATTTAATGATAAGAGTAATAAGAGATCCAACATCAATAACAGAAGAAGCATCCTAACTAATATTATAAATGCGAATTGTGAGTTTGTTTGTTTGTTCCTTTGTTACGCTTTTACGCCTTGATTACTTAACCGATTATCAAGAAACTTTCAAGAAATATTTTTTATATATTAGAAAAGGTTATAGGCTACAAATGTAATGTCATACACTACAAATGTTATAGGCTATGTAACTTATATGTTGAAATTTAAGCTATATAATAGGTTTTATAGCTTAAAATGATTATCGTTGTATAAACATTAAATGTTGAGGGTTTCATAACGCTAAGTTAAACGATGTAAAAGTTTGTCTGTGCGCACAGGTGCGTGGTTTAAATCACGCGAACATTTTTAATCTTTTCTATATCAAAAATATTTGTTGAAATTTTCATGATGATCGGTTAAGTAATTAAGACGTGAAAGCGTAACATCTATTAATTAAGAATTTATTAATTTTTATTTGTTTAATTTAATTTATTATTTAAAATCCTTCAGGATTTCCAGCTTCTGGCTCTTCTATCATAAACATTTTTCAGTCATTAGGAAATATACGTAGCAGTTTTACTATATTTCGTGGCTACACACTCCACGTAAAAACAAAATATTCGCGGCCTATAAGTATTAAATAAAGGGCAGTATTTACTGAAATTTTATGCGGAGTGTATTTTCAAAATTCATGCGGAGTTGAAACTTATTTAAGGACATCAACGAGAGCGAAGCCGCAGGTAAAAGTTTTTGTTTATTTATTTATTTCCTTTTTTACAGTTTTTCTTCCGTTTTCGAAATGCCTTGCAAACGTAACTCTAACATGTCTAGCAATTCATCCCGGGCCCGGGCAACAAAAATTGCTGGATCCCAAGAATCTTCCATGCATGCACAATTAAGAAGACAAGAACAAGTAAAGCTACAATCTGTTTTGAGAAATGATGAAACAACTTCTCAAAGACAAGAAAGATTAGAGGCCCAAACTTCCCGTCAAGCTTCTATGAGAGAAGCTGAGACGCCTCTTGAAACACAACTCCGCTTGACAACTTGAAAGCCAAGCTATTTCGAGAGCCGCTGAAATTCTTCAAAAGCAGACGCGCTTGGAAGAACAAGCTGAACGACAAGCTACTTTGAGAGCTGCTGAAATGCTTCTTCAAATGCAAATTCTTTTAGAAGAAAACGCTGAACGCCAAGCTGCTTTCAGAGCTGCAGAAACACCTCTCCAAACGCAGATCCGCTTGAAAGAACAAGCTTAACGTCAAACGTCTTTTTGAGCTATTGAAACGCCTCTTCAAACACAGATTCGCTTGGAAGAACAAGCTCAACAACAGGCAGTTATTAGAGCGAGAGATACTCTAGAACAATTGCAGGCGAGAAGAATGGTTCTTGCAGAAATGCAAACCGAACAATGGCGAAATTTCATGCATAACCAATTGGTCCGTATTTAATGATTCTGGACTTCAATACGATCCTTCAATTGATTACCATAATCATCCATTAATTGTTATCGACGCCAGTTTTGCGATGCTTTAAAATGGAAAGTTGAAACTGCAGGAATATTCCAATGGTAACGTTTCGCTTTCTTTACTTGGTGAACCAGAAGAACCGCTGAAAACTCTATAGTTATATAATACGGCTGAATCAAAGCGCTTTTTAAGTAAAATCAGAAAGTACAACTCTTGCTTCCAAATGACATCTTTTGGAGTAGACAAAGGGATAATACTTCGATTTTCACCAACTTTTACCGTACAAGGCCAGATATATAATCGAATTAGTTCACTTTTCTCAACATATAATGAACGGCATAAATTTTTGCAAGTTTGTTTTATGGGTCAAGAAGAAAATAAAGTAAGTCGTAGCTGTCAGTATATTGATGGAGTCGAGAGATATATAGTACTGAAAATTCAAAGACTGTTACATGACCGCAACGTTTTGATAAATACCTTCAAAACTGCAATAGAAAACTAGCTTCAAGATGATTATAAAGTCGTCATTAAACTGGCCTCAAGACAATTATAAAGCAGTCATTCATGCTGATTGAACTCGACATGGTGAACATGAGAGGTGCTATAATGCACCGATAATTAATGAAGTCGCTGTCTTGGTTACTGGCGACCCATGCTCTCCACGAGATATAGTGTTACGAGCACATGATAATACACTGACACGCGCAGCAGATACTCATAAATTTTACGATACTTTGCGGCACCTATTAATTTTTAGTAAAGGGCAATTGGGATACGATTTTCATATTCCACAGATTAATCCAACTACAAAACAGCCAGCTTCCAACAAAAAAGTTTCCTGCATGGATTTTTACGCCTATCACATGACGCTTCGAGAGAATGATTTCAACCTCCTTCCGCGGCTGAAGCAGCTCTTTCATCAATTATTAGTATATATGTATATCAAAGTATAGAGCGAACGCCTTCGTTACATTTCTTTAAACCAGACACAACTACGAGTTGAAAATTACATACACCTACAAGATGCAATTAGCACAGAGGGTAATTTTAGCCCCAACGACTTATGCAAGATAGTTATTCTTCCCTTCACTTTTGTGAACTGTCCCCGCTATCTGCATGAATACACACAAGACGCTTTCGCCTACGTACGCACTTATGGTAGGCCTGACATTTTTGTAACTTTTACCTGCAATCCTTCATGGAAAGAAATAACAGAACAGCTTATGCTTGGACAAAGAGCCACTGATCGATATGACATAGTTGCCCGCGTGTTTCATTTAAAAGTTCAAACGATCATTAATGTAATAACAAAAGGAAAAGTGTTTGAAAACGTCCAGTGCCACATGTACTCCATTGAATGACAGAAACGAGGTCTGCCACATTTGCACATTCTTATTTGTTTAAAACAAAAGTTGTGATCTAACCAAGTAGATAACATTATAAGCGCCGAAATCCCGGATCCAGAAGAGATCAGATAGATAGATCAGAATTTGCAAGAGATCGTAATCAAAAACATGATTCATGCTACCTGTGGAGCTCGCAATCTAGCATCACCTTGCATGAAAAATGGCGAATGTGGGAAAAAGTTCCCCTGGGAGCTAATAGAGCGAAAGCCATTAGCTCCCTGGGAAACAGTGAACAATGACAAGAAAAACCTTTGTACAGCCGAAGAGCACCCGAAGATGGTGGTAGAAGAGTTACGATTCAAACTCCCAGTGGGGTAGTCAAGGCTTTTGATAGTAGCTGGGTTGTGCCATATTCACTCCTTCTATGCAAATTAAATGCTCACATTACTGTTGAAGCCTGCAACTCTGTTCGTGCGATTAAATATATTTACAAATATATCAATAAAGGGCGATCTACAATCTGCATAACGAAGGTGTGTTGCAGCCTCTGAATGAAATACAAAGCTATCAAGTAGGGCGTTATGTCAGTAGTAATGAGCAGCGTGGCGGCTCTTTGGTTTTCCATTAGATGAAAGATATCCGACTGTTACACCTCTTGCTGTACATTTAGAAAGTGGACAGCGTGTTTTTTTAATGAGAATAATTTTCAAGAAAGAATTTTATCTCCTAAAACCACACTGACCGCTTTTTTCCAGCTTTGCCAGACAGAGACTTTTGCGAAAAGATTATTGTACTCCGAAGATCCCCGTTATTATATCTGGAACAACTCAAAAAACAATGGCAACGTCGCATTCAAGGTACGCCTGTTGAAATTTGGCCAGGGGTTAAATCATCGGACTCTCTTGATCTTGTCTACACCGTCCATGCAACGAATTTTGAGTGTTTTTGTCTGCGCATTTTATTGCATCATGTTCGAGGTCCAACTAGCTTTAAAAACCACTTTAAATTGTTAATAGTCTAGAATGCCGAACTTATAGAGAAGCATGTGAAGCTTAGGGTCTGTTAGAGAATAATAACCATTGGAAGGAAATTATGGAAGAAGCTGTACAATGTCGATCACCAGATAAAATTAGGGAATTTTACGCAACCTTTATATCATCTTGTGGCCTTTCTAATCCTCAAACCTTATGGGATAAGTAGAAGAAGGACATGGTGGAAGATATTTTGTGAAGAGTGCAGCAAGTACATGCACAAATGACTTTTAATGAGCTCATCTAAAACGAAGCACTGATCATAATCTAAAACAAGATTTTGATAATGGTGGGGATAAAGCTTCAAGATTTTAGAATGCTTAGTCTACGAAACGAAAATTACTTTAATGACAAAATTGCTCGAGAATTAGACTACAGTTTTATTACATTTCAGCAGCAAGTAACAGAACTGGGCCCTCAGTTACTTCCAGAACAAAGTCACGTGTTCCATCAGGTGTTACGTAAAATAGAATCCGGGAATGGTGCACTTTTCTTTCTCGACGCTCCTGGAGGGTTTTTGCTAAATGTCTTATTAATGTCCGTCAGAAAAGACCAGAAAATAGCAGTTGCTGTAGTTTCTTCTGGTATGGCTACTACACTATTCAACGGCGGCCGTACTGCCCATTCCGTTTTAAAATTGCTGTTGAATCTTGCACAGCAAGATTCGCCCATCTGCAATTTCAGTAAAAATAGCTCTCGAAGTAGGATGCTATGTCAATGTAAGCTTTTAGTGTGGACTGAAAGTACAATGTCTCACAAAAGAGGATATAGAAGCGTTAAACCAAATTCTTCAGGATTTGCAAGACAGTACATATATTATGGGAGGAATGGTAGTTTTATTGGCTGGTGATTTCCGGCAATCCAGAAAGGTACACCTACAGATGAAATCAAAGCCTGTCTGAAATCATCAAGTTTATGGGCGAAAGTTGAAAAATTTAGTCTTAAAACAAATATTAGAGTGCATCTTCATGATGATGTAGTTTCAGGAAATTACGCAGAGACACTATTGAAATTGGCGATGGATGTTTGGACACAGATGCTGAAGGTTGTATGTTACTTTCAGAAGAATTTTGTAATTTGGTAGAAAACGATGTGGAGCTTTTTGCTGAAGTTTACCCGCACTTGCAACAAAATTTAAATAGTGATCACTGGTTATGTGCAAAAACAATTCTAGCGCCAACAAATGAAATCGTAAACAAAATCAACATTGAAATTTTGAAAGAGGTGCAGGGGGAAATAAAACAGTATTTGTCAATAGATACAGTCATATGAAACAAAGCACTTCACATCCTGCTGAGTTTTTAAATTCACTAGAGCTATCAGGAGTACCCTCACATAAACTTCAGTTGAAACTAAATGTACTGGTTATGTTTATGCGAAATATAGATGCACCTCGACTGTGTAATGGAACGAGGCTTCGGATCACACAATTAGGGTAGAATATAATCGGTGCCACTATTTTAACAGGTGTAAGAAAAGGGGAAGTGTTATCATACCTCGAATCTCAATAATCCCACCGACCTACCATTTCAATTTAAAAGATTGCAGTTTCCAATCAAACTTTTTGAAATTTTGCTGTTGCTGTTAACAAGGCTCAAGGGCAAACATTACAGGTAGCAGGGGTACATTTGGAAAAGTCACGCTTTTCCAATGGTCAACTATATGTTGCCTGTTTGCGTATATACGAGTACAAAGCTAGAATTTAAATGTGTTAGCGCCGAATGGAAAAACATATAATGTAGTATACAGAAGCATCCTAGAATAATACTCTTATTTGTGCTTTTCTGAAAAAGAATTAATGTTTTTAACGTTTTGTTAATACTTTAAACTTTTTGAAATCTTGGTAATGAAAATTATTTACTTTTGTTTTGAGATATCTTAATAAAGCATGTTTTTCAGTTTTTTAAATTATATTTTATTTTAGAATTTTTTAGTAAACCCCCCCCCAAAAAAAAACTATAAGATAAGACTGCAATCTTTGATATATCCAAATGGGATTTTAAAAATTATGCAGAATAGCTTTTTAGCGACATCAATATGGATTTTTTTTGTCTCAATGAAGAAAGGCAGTATTTACTGAAATTTTACGGTTTTAATGTGTTGTTAACTTAAAAAATAATTAATAGTAATTGAAATTTTAAATTGATTATCCTGGTCAGGCAATAAGAAAAACAATCAAATTATTTTACTTTACTTTCAATCGTCTTTGAAATTTTTTTAAGGACATCAACGTGGGCGAAGCCGCAAGGACACTCACTTAGAAATTGAAGAATATAAATTTAAACTGTTGACAGCTTCATATATTTAAGCTCTTAAACTAACAACTGGAACAATATTACTACAGAAATACAAAAGCGAGACACTGCAGCCAATAGAGGCTTCAAAGGAATACGAAACTATATGAAATCAAGTGTAATTCAAGAAAAACAAATGTTTTTTTGTATAAGAGCCTTATACTCTTAAGACCAATTTCGACATGCGCGTGTGAAACTTACTATATGAAGCACACGAATGAGGACATGTTGGGCATTTTTGAAAGGAAGGTTTTAAAGAAGTACTTTTCGAATAATGCTAAAAGAAAATGGTGTTCGCTTTAGAAGATCTAATTTGGAGCTATACAGCTCATATAATGAACCTGACATCATTAGTTGCATTAAATGCCAAAAAATAAAATGGACAGGCCACGTTATCACAATGGATGAAGACCGTGCAATAAAAAGGTCTTCAAACAAACAGGCACATGGAAAAAAGACAGACTAAATCTAAGATGGTTAGACTGCCTACAAAATGACCCACTGGTCTTAAAAACCAAAAACCGGAAAACGCTAGCAGGGAGAAGATTGGTCTGGAAAAATCCCACCAAGGGCTGACGGGCTATTGAGGAAGGAAGACTTTACCTGTAATAACAATGCTGTTTCGAGAATGCTTAGGATTTTTAGTTTATTGATTTTAAGATTTTAGTTTATTGATTTTTTTATTTTTCATGAACTAATTAACTATTAATAAGGTGTTCACTTTATTAATAGTTAACTAAGTCATCATTTCACTCTATTCCTCACTTCCCAATTACAGAAACTAACGCAGAAAATAATTACCATACCTTAACAACGTTATGTTTTAGTTTAAAAATACGTATTTTATTGTGCTTATTTTGAAAAGTATAATGTAATGATCACTCTTTGTTTGATAGTATTTTTCTGGTTTAATTCATTATATTTAATAAATTTAAGTTATTAAAATAATATAGTTGTACGATATACTGTGGGAATACTGGAAGATCGTCGATAGCTGTACGACTAGCCTTCTTATGTGGAAATTTGTTTTTTAGATAGGCATAGACTCTCTTTGCACTTTGTATCCCCATGAGGACAGCAGGCCAGCTATTATGCTTAAGCTGTTATTGCGTGTGCTCTAGGGGAAGAAATTCGCTATCTGTGCACCACAGTCAAAGCCCGGGAGGAAAAGCGACATTAATTTAAGCAATTCGTTTTGAATTACACGGATATGCAAGGCCTTCACCTATCACCTGTGTTGCAACAAGTGAACGGCATATCATAAGCTTAAAGGTTGCAATGTATAAATAACAGGATTATTTGCTTTAATTTTATAGTGTGGCAGGTATTGTAGGAACGTTTTTACAGGATATATGCAAGTATCAAAATAATAATTCACAAAATTATTAGGAACATCCTTTGAAGCCTCTTCTAGTTACCATGATGTTTGATTAAACTTTGTCATTGTAATGCATTCAGATGGGAAGGCTAGAGTAGGCCATATAGCATTATAGGTTAGAAGGTTATACTCCCACGAGATATAATACTCAAAAAATGCGAGTTATCCCATTTCTGAATATTTCTTATTGTACTACCAATAACTGCAACACCATTTTCTTCTCTTTCTGTGTCTCACACTGAAAAGTTGGAGACTATTATAACTCTTTCAACAAAGGCATATAAATAATTATATTACGATCTTTTTTATAACATTATTCTCTTAGCAGTATTTACCTGCTGCTCCTTCATTTTATCGCACAAACGTCAAACACCCACGTACGATACCAAATAAGTAACCAGTAATGATCCGTAATGATACGGCCTGGGTCATAATGCTTTGTAATTAAATCGACACCAACGACTCTCGGCATCCAGTTAACATCTGAAATTAGTTCAGCCCTCGATTTAAAATCAGTTGTTTACAAGATCCCGTGCAGTCATTTCTGCATTTACCGAAGATTCGGACATCAGTTTTGAACATGTGCAACCGTGTTAGAGGTTACTTTTGCGCTTTCGAACCTGATATTAGCCATCAGCTAATGAAGGGAAACATGTAGTTTTGCAGTCCTATAATTAGACACTGACCTTTACACATTATAACGCTTGAAATGTAAACATCTCCGTAATCAAAGCATGCTTGTTAAAATCTCCTAATAACAAAATATACAACTGGGATTTTAAAATAGTAAATTATGTCAATCATTCTTTAAATTACGTCATTCATTCTTTAAAAATTCTGTAAATTCTTTTTTTTTTAATTTTTTTAATTCTTTAAATTATACCATTCATTCTTTAAATGCAGCCTGACCCTTCAAGGATAAATTATATATCGATAAAAGTAATGTAAATTATGCAATTAATATCAACATTTTTGTAAAAACGTAGCATTGTAGAGACATTAGGGTTTTTTTTTAAAGCAGGAGAGATAAAAATGAGCAGTGCCCTCGCCGGGACTCGAATCACGGACCTCTCGAACACTCGCCAAGCGTGCTGACCACTACACCCCGAAGGCATGCTAAGAAGGCGGGAGAACTACCTTATATACTCCCCCTTTTAAAGGGCGACTGGGATTAGGGGACCCAATTGCCAAATCCTGGTGGTGGAGAATCATCATCCACCACTTTTTTAGTTCAGGCGCCACTGTAGAGACATGAGAATTTTTTATGCTGAGTGACGTGAAAAATGAGCAATGCTCTCGCCGGGACTCGGACCTCTGGAATACGAGCTGAGTGGGCTGACCATTACACCACGAAGGCCTGCTAAGAAGGCGGGAGAAATACCTTATAGCATAAGCTTAGTAAACTGAACCCAAAAGTAATTTATAAATATTTCATTGAACCATTTAAGTTTTTCATATCTTCAGTTAAATTTTTGATGCTCCAGTTAAAGTTTCTGGTCTTAGCGTTTCTGGAATAAAGCCTACCAACACCCATTATAAAACATAAAAACGTTCAGAGTTATTAAAGACCAATCAAAGTGAAGAATAGTAGATTTCCGTTTCTCTTTAGGATAAGTGCAGACGTACATTATCATGTATGCAATTACAGAATGATGAAATGCGATTTAAATCTCAGTAAGTTCCCTATACCATTGTTCACCAATACCTTCATCATGATAGTTTTCCCCCCTTCTCTGATGCTCAAAATAAAACATACAGTTGATGCTTGAACAACCAGCACTTCTACTTCTGACCTAGAAGTCAGTATGTAATATTTTATTTCTCGGCTAAATTAACTACTTATATAATCTAACATTGACAGCTTACGTTAGTGCGTTTATTAATCGACAGGAAAAGTCGACAAATAAATGTTATTGCTCTAAGTATTTTATATCGTAATTATCATGTAATGTTTCAAAGAAGATGACAACAAAATTAAAACAGATTTACTATAGTGTATGGTGTCTATGGACAGCTATATTTGTGTTTCTGTTTGTAGGATGAGGTGTACACCTGCTAGCGCTTATTAAGTGTCGCATTATATAGTTATATGTTACATGTACTTTAAAGATTCGATATCAAAAAGAAACATTTCTACAACAGAGTAGTAAACGGTAAAATAGATTAGTATAACGTTTATTTTACGCATTTATAACATATTTAATTCTTTTCCAGGCTATGAGATTCCCTTCCACGTTTTCCAGGCACATTTCCAATTTTCTGGTGCACTTACTAAACAAAAAATCACATATAAGTGAAACCGTGCGTTTAAAATCTGCGTTTTTCAAAGGTGAACTGTATGTTAGTTTCGATTTGATATTGTTTTTAATCTTCCGTTCTTAATATTGTTACCAATTTTGTACATAGATAGATAATTTTAGTGAAATTATATGTGAAATTGTTGTATTTTTCTGTATAATGTAACATGAAAAGCTGAGAGACATGATGCTATGCATACAGGTGCAAGTCTATTTAACATTGAGTAAATGGCTATCTCACAAGTTCGGCGAGATATCGCCAAGCTGGCAACGGTTCTGCGACTAACTTTTGGCGAGAAATCGCCGTAAAAATCGGTGCACATTTGTCATTGTAATGGCTACATATTGGTCCTGTACCTGTATAACTGTAGTGGATAATGTAATTTAATAACTGTAATTGATACACTTTGTAACTGTAACCGTATTTGGCCTTCATATGCCTTCCAGTAATTTCGAGAAGTACTAGAAATATCTCGGAGGCTGAGTGAAAGCTATATAAGACTGGAAAAAGCTTCAGTTCCTCAGTTCTGCGTTCTTAGTTCAACGTGAGTTCGGAGTACTGAGATATCCTCCGATTAGCTTCGGTCTTTAGATGAGCATTGCATTGTGGTGTGTTTAACGTTCTTAATTGTTTGAAGTGTAACTATTGACTGTGATACTGTGAAATGTTGTACGACTATATTTTGTGAAAAGTTCCAGAACTGTGAAGTGTTTCCTTTGATAAAATAAATTTTGTGTACCTATGATCGGACCCATGTGCATTCAAATTATTACGAACCCGTACGCACGCAACAATATAGTACGCAGTTGCACATTCTTGTAATTCGTTATTTCTTGCAGGTTTTACTATTTTTTTTCTTTCTCGTGTATTCCAAAATTATATTTCTTTTCAAAATCCTAATTTAATCAGTCAGAATGAAATATGCAGAAATATAATATTCAAACAAATTATAGCAGAATTATGAATTAATTTATTTTTTATTTTAATTTTATACGATCTACACCACAGCAGATGAATTTAATAATTGTTTCAATATGTATTCTTACTTTTTTAAGATATCAGATTTTCTGCCTTTAATAATAAAAGGAATTAAAGAAATAAATGTAAATGTCATATAAGTCTAAAAAAGTAATTCCATTGTAATATTAAAAAATATTATTTGATTTTCAATTTAAACTTATATAATATAAGTACGATCTATAAGAAAAAAAAGATACATTTCTTTTGTAATTGAAAATTTCAACAGTCCTTAGTACCAAAAAAAAATAAAAATTGTGATACTTTTAATAAAAGTAACGCATCTTTTCTATTTAAGACAGAGGAGACGTTCTGTTACTTTTCATTTAACTCTTTTCAATCTCTGTACCATCTGTTTTGTTCTACTCGAACAGATTTCTGAAGCATAAAAGTTTTCCTCTGATATTCCCTATGACTTTTTCGTATCTTTTTTTTCCTCCCCATACTTCCTTGTAGAGCAAAACAATATGAAAAGCGAGAAAGGAAAGGCTTAAAAAATTTCCCGCTTTAATAAATTTGATCATAACGTTCTGTTCCGTAAAAATATCTCATATAACATATTTTGCTTTATTAAAAAATAATAAAACCCATTGTAAATACACCTGAAATATTTCTTACAAAAACTGATTTGGTAACGTTTCTATGTAGTACTATTTCCCCGTTATAAATGGCTCAAAATGCTTCGGGACATAAATTTTCTCTTGTAAACAAAATATCTCTCTGTTGGCAAAACCAATACCACCGTGTCTCAAACGTTCTTACCCAGTGTTTTTATTCGCAACTTTCGGTCATAAAAATTTACTTCCAATTTAAGAAATGTTTTAAATGATACAAAGATTCACGTTTTGGCATTTTTACTTCCTTGTACGAAATAAAAAGGAAGTATTGTAATCGCAAAAAATTTCGGATATCATATTTACAAAAAATAGAAAATATCCATTTTGACAGCTACCGAATATAATTTAACGACGTTTTTGCGTGATATCTGAACGTAAGCACAGAATAAAAGATTCTTTTTCCCCAAACAAATTATAAAATTGATTTAAAATAGATCCTGAATAGATTTTTTCGTGGCGGCTGTGCGTACGTATGTATATAATCTCACATATCTCAAAAACGAAGTAGCCTCAGAACGTTGAAATTTTGTATATTGGATTGCTATAGCATGTAGACGTGCATCTCCTAGTTAGTTGTAATCACCCGCACCAAAAGTATATAAAAATATGTATATATATATCCATTCTGTAACTCGGCTCAGTGAGCTCAATTTTTTTATTCTTATATGTTGGTAAACTGTGCACTTTTTGCTTTAAAAATGATTGAATTATGTTTTTCTTATCTTCCGGTTAAGGTTTCTATGCCTTTAGGTAACCTTGTAGCATTCATTATTTTAATTAACCAAGTTATTTTTAGTTTGAACTTTCCTATCGATATCTCAAAGTTTCAGTTGCTGCCCGAATTTAGCGCGAGCGAGATATTTATGCAAATCGCATATATCTGATAGCAGTTTAAAAGGCAGGAGTTAACGAGGAGAAAAAACAGAGTCTAGGATTTATCGCCGTAAGGCTGTGCGCGCAAAGATTTCCTCTGTCTACTGAAAGTTCGCCTTCATAGGCAATTGCAATTACTAGTGCTTGCTAGTGAAATTCGCATTATTGCATTTCACTAAGAGTTAGGCTTCCCTCGCTGTCCTACTTAACGTTAAACTTAGGTATTTGATTTGTTAACACACTTTATTTCATATTATTTTAGTTCAGCCCAAGTAGTGGCTTACTCTCAAGTCGGAGAGTTGTAATTATTTGAATTAAAGGGTCCTTTTAACCCTCCTTCTGACTTTGTAGTTCTTCAACACTAAAGGACATAGCCTAGATTTGCTCACTGTCCTCCACATAGGGTTTCACAGTGGATGTTTACCAAGAAGATTAAGAGATTGAAGGAGAAACCTTATATTGGCGTCCGAACAGAAAAAATGTTAAAAGAAGCAGAAAAGTGCTCCCGGGAAGCTCAAAAGAAACAGAAGCAATATTATGATTCGAAAAGGCGTATCGTAGAATATAAAGTGGGGAAAGAGGTGTTGAAACAGGCACATGCACTTTCATGCGCAGCAAAAGATTCGGTCGCAAAATTTTGCCCAAGATGGCATGGACCTTTTGAAATTACAAGAATAGTTGAATGCCGTGCATATTTCAAGAATGAGAAGGGAGAAGAGACTGTGGCAAATTTCGACCAAATAAAACATTATTATAGAAGAGCTAATAATAATATCTTGAAAGACTTTTTACGGGGTCCAGCCTCACAGAATTTTTCTAAGATTCAAGAGCCCCAACCAAGTCCCTCAACAACGAAAGAACCCAGTTTGAAAAGGAGGTTACCAGAAGAGAAGAAGCCGCAGCCGAAGAAAAGACTACCCCAGAAAAAAAAAAAACGGAAAAACGCTAAGCAGCAGATTCAGCGACCAAAGCGTTTGAGGAAGAAACCTCCAGATTAAAATACTACGAAAGCTCCACCACTACGGAGGGAACCGAACATCGAGAAGCGAGCTGCCGAAGGTGCCAATCCACAACGAAGAAGCCTACGAGTGAAGGAGCAGGAACGAGCCACTCTGGAGAGGAAGCGGGGACTTCTGCAAAAACGGAAAGCGCCAACAACCACTCGTTTCCACAAGGTATTTCTGGAGGAAAGGAGATCGACCAAACGAAAGGCAGCCCCAGAGTTTCAATCTAGGAGCAGCAGACAACGAATTGCCCAAGCGACAGTATATCCAATCTTCCAGGAATGGACAAACAAACGCCTAACAGACTGGCAGAAAGATAAGTAGATTCCTTATTTTCTTTTTAAATTCACACAGTTATGTTTCTGATTTAAGTGCAAGTTGCAGATTTAAAAGGGAAGTTACCCGAGTGAAAGGCCGGTTATCGGGATGCCGAAAGCGTAAAGGACACGCTTGAAGGAACAAGTTAAACATACAGCGAAGGAAATTGAGTTTTCAGTTGAGAAACTGTAAGACTATTCGTGAAATGTTCTTTGTCATCCAGAACATGTGATTTATTGATTTTAGTCAAAAGACTCGCTGTAAATAGGAAATTGAATTGTGTTAATTAAAAGCAACTGGTACGTAAGTTGTATAGCAAAACTGTTGTATTGTATTTCTATGTATAAATAATGAATGTATTTAATGTAAAATTGTTTTCTATGTAATGTATGATTGTATGTAAGCCTTAAGCACTGGTATTGTGAATATTGAATATTTTGGAAAAGCGTAAAGGATACGCAAGTTAAAATTAAAATGTAATGTAAAAGCGTAAAGCGCAATATAATTGTTTAACGCAATGAGCATTTAAAGAAAATTTGAAATGAAGATTGGAAGAATGAATTATATGTATGAAATGCAATTGAAAATGTTTGAATGTTGTATGTAGTGTTCTCTGGTTTCACACAAAAGTTTAAAGTTCATTTTATGTTAGAACCTCAGGGCATTTCAGATTTGTTTTAGGGGAGGTCCGAGGTCTTGAAAGTCGAAGAGTTAACCCCAATAGAATTGAAGTCAGGTGGTAGTTGTGAACACTTGACAAAGTAAATCTGCGTCTTTTTCACAAACACCACATTTGGCCAGAGAACAAGGGGGAAGTTTTAAAAGTGAATGAATGCGAAATGAATGCTTTTGTGAAAAGCGCTATTAAAAATTTAAAAACTCGAATACCTAAAGCGCGAATAAAAGTCATTACGGAAAGCATCAGAGGAAGGGAATGTTGTACTTTTCAGGTGAAATGTACTTATAATATGAAATTAAGATTTATTTCCTTCCAGATTGGAAGGAACCAGACTAATGTCAGTCAAGCCAAATTCCTGATGGATCTTTTTGATGTGAAGAAGAAAAAGGATGTAAAGATTATTCTAGGTTAAAATATCTAAAACACAAACAGAGATTTAAACTAAATTTAAAACTTACAATTGTAAAGGACGGTGAATAGGAAGGAAAATTTAGATTTAGAATTTAGCATCTTCACTAAAAGTCGATTTTAGGCTAGTTAGTTTCAGACTACTAAATTCTGGTAGCAACTACGTAGCATTTATTATTTAAACTAACCAAGTTATTTTTAGTTTGAACTTTCCTATCGATATCTCAAAGTTTCAGTTGCTGCCCGAATTTAGTGCGAGCGAGATATTTATGCAAATCGCATATATCTGATAGCAGTTTAAAAGGCAGGAGTTAACGAGGGGAAAAACAGAGTCTTGGATTTATCGCCGTAAGGCTGTGCGCGCAAAGATTTCCTCTGTCTACTGAAAGTTCGCCTTCATAGGCAATTGCAATTACTAGTGCTTGCTAGTAAAATTCGCATTATTGCATTTCACTAAGAGTTAGGCTTCCCTCGCCGTCCTACTTAACGTTAAACTTAGGTATTTGATTTGTTAACACACTTTATTTCATATTATTTTAGTTCAGCCCAAGTAGTGGCTTACTCTCAAGTCGGAGAGTTGTAATTATTTGAATTAAAGGGTCCTTTTAACCCTCCTTCTGACTTTGTAGTTCTTCAACACTAAAGGACATAGCCTAGATTTGCTCACTGTCCTCCACATAGGGTTTCACAGTGGATGTTTACCAAGAAGATTAAGAGATTGAAGGGGAAACCTTATAACCTGCATGTTATAATTGTAGAATTATCAACAATTTAAAAGTTGTTTAAGTGCCGATAATCCTAATTATATTAGCCATAGCGGCCATATTTGTTTACATTTCATACTTAGTAGAATAGTGATTGTTGCCAATTTAGAGAAATTAAGCTTCGCAAGAACAAAGATGACGCCTTCTTTTATTACTGCGAATTAAATCATGCTTAATAATCTGGAATTTATTCGAGGAAATAAGTGTTTAAGGTTTACTTCGTTATTTTTAATATAGATATTTTGATTTTTTATGTATTTTGGCCTTTTCGCGAAGTGAAATCTGAATTAATTGACTGAGAAATACTAAACCGCCTGTGAAAAACTGTTTCTTGTTTTTTTGTTCTTTGTTGTTGTTGTTGTCGTTGTTTGTTTAATTTCTTTTATGCATCGTTTTAGATTTATCATAGTATTTGAATAGAACATCTGGAAACGATCAGATAATTCTTCAGATGATATACATAATTTTTGTGCATTCTGAGGTATAAAATGAATGAGATGTAAGGCTGTTAAATAAACTTAGTTCAAGAATGTCGCTATGGTAAACAAACATAGTGAATTTTAAATAATGCATTTATACTATTGTGGCTTATGCACTATTGAGGAAGTAGATTTAATTCAATCCAATAAGATAAAATAAAATGCAAATGTGTATAATTTAAATTTCCGTACAAGGAAGGCATGTGGTGTACACGTCACATTTTTAAATTTGGGAAGGTCAATTTTGCAAAAATTACGAAATTTAACTTTTTACATGTTCCTCCGCTCCGTATACTTATATTTAGAAAATTTTTGCACTCGTTTTGAAAAATTAAATACAAAACTTTTGACTCTCTTGCGAGAAAAATGGACCGAATTATTCGACATATATAATTCGGAAATCATATTTAGGGGACCTTACAAAAATTGAAGAGTTAAATGCTTTCATTGATAAATAACTAAAAGTAAAATATAGATCAAAAAAAGTATCTGATGCTAAAAGTTCACGTGCGGAGCACATTCCTATGCCGATTATTGTGGAAAATATTGATATATATATATATATATATTCCCAAAACTGGTATCTTAAAAGATTCGTATATTATAAAACACCGGCAAGGTTTATTGTTGGCACGCGTCAAGTCATAATGGTATTTCCAACCAACTGAAAATGAAAACTAATTGTAGTTAAATGAATTTTTTTACGATTGCTAAATTTAAATCTAAGGAAATAAAGCTTCATCAGAATACGAATAACGCAACTTTATTTGAAAACTTAGTTGTGCGAAACTTCTTTCGACATACTAAATGTAGCAAAACTGTAAATAACGATACAATTAAATCACAAAAGAATATCATTGAGGGACATTTAAGAAGAAAATCTCAGCTTCGAATTATCCTAATTCATTGGTAAACCGCTCCTCTATGCAAATTAAAAATGGCGTCATGAAATGGTAGATTTTGCACTTACGGGAATCACACTTCTTATCCTTTACTTGTTGGAGTCTAATATTTTCCTAAATAAAAATATAGGAACCGGAGGACTCCATTGAAAGTTAGATTTCGTAATTTTCACAAAACTGACTTCTTCAAATGTAAAAATGCGAATCTTTGCCTCATTTGAAACGTTTTTGATGTTGGAAGTATATGTCTAGTACCAATGGTTGCGAAAGTAAAGCACGGGTAAGGGCTGCTATGCACACTTTTATGATACAGATTTCAAGCAAATTCTCTCTCTATATATATATCTTTTTTTTTTGATAAGAAGCA